>QJPP01005065.1:0-33943 GCA_003996215.1 Jaltomata sinuosa
TCCTACCATAGAGTGCCTCATAGGGAGCCATCTGAATACTAGAGTGGAAGTTGTTGTTGTAGGCAAACTCGATAAGAGGTAAGTGATCATCCTAATTACCTTTGAAATCAATCACACACACTCTCAACATATATTCCAAGGTCTGAATAGTACACTCAGCCTGGCCATCTGAGCGTGAGAAGCTGTGCTAAGCTTCACCTAGGTACCAAGACCTTTCTGGAACGATCTCCAAAACTGAGGACCTCTATCAGAAATGATGGACAAGGGAACACCATGCAATCAAACTATCTCCCGAATGTAGAGTCTGGCATAATCATCTATTGAGTCAATAGTCTTAACAACCAAGAAGTGGGATGACTTGGTCATCCAGTCGACAATCACCCAAATGGAATCATATTGCCTTCGAGTACAAGGCAAACCTGTAATGAAGTCCATATTGATATTTTCCCATTTCCAAGTGGGAAGGTCAATATCCTGAATCATGTCACTCAGTCGCTGGTGCTCTACCTTCACCTGCTGATAGTTGGGACACTTAGGCACAAACTCGACTATGTCCCTCTTCATACCATTCCACCAAAAGACTTCCCGTAGATCACGGTACATCTTGGTGGCACCCAGATGTATGGAATATCTAGAACTGTGAGCCTCAGTCAGAATCTGTTGTCTCAATCCATCTACATCTGGCACACATAACCGACCCTGGTAACGGAGTACACCATCTCCCTCTTGGGAGAAAACCTCAACCCACTGTTGATGAACCGCACCCTTAAGCTGAAGTAGAATAGGATCCAAATCTTGCTTTGCCTTCACCCCCGCTACCAAAGATGATTCAGCACCATTTTGGACAATAACTCCACCCTCGGTCGAGTCCATAAGTCGCACTCCCAATCGGGCAAGTCGTTGAACATCTCTCACCAACTCTTTCTTACCATCCTCAATCAAAGCCACACTACCCATGGACAATCTACTCAAAGCATCCGCCACAACATTAGCTTTACCTGGGTGGTAAAGCACACTCATATCATAGTCCTTAAGGAGCTCAATCCACCTCCTTTGACGCAGATTCAACTCCTTTTGAGAGAATACATACTGAAGACTTTGGTGATCGGTGAACACCTAAACATGCACACCATACAAGTAATGCCTCCAAATCTTCAAAGCAAAGACTACGACTGCTAGCTCAAGATCATGAGTAGGGTAGTTCTTCTTATGAGTCTTAAGCTGTCTCGAGCCATAAGCAATCACCTTACCCCACTGCATCAAAACACAACCAAAACTGATCCTGAAAGCATCACAATACACCACAAAATCATCTGAACCCTCGGGTAGGGTCAATACTGGAGCGATGGTCAACCTAATCTTCAATTCCTGAAAACTATTCTCACAAGTGTCGGACCACTGAAATTTAACCTTCTTCTGAGTCAACGTGTCAAAGGCAAAGCAATGGAAGAGAAACCCTCTACGAACCTCCTGTAATAACCAGCCAAGCCCAAGAAACTCCAAATATTCGACGGGGAAGTAGGCCTAGTCCAGTTCTTCACTGCTTCGATCTTTTGCGAATCCACACAAATACCATCACTAGACACAATGTGACCCAAAAAAGCAACGGACTGCATCCAGAACTCACACTTGCTAAACTTAGCAAATAACTGCCTATCCTTGAGGGTTTGAAACACTACCCTCAAATGATCCGCATGTTCCTCCTCACTCCGAGAGTAGATGAGGATATCATCAATGAAAACGATCACAAACAAATCCAAATATTGCTTGAACACGCGGTTCATCAAATCCATAAAAGCTGCAGGAGCATTTGTTAGACCAAAAAACATCATAACAAATTCATAATGACCATACCGAGTCCTGAAGGCTGTATTAGGGATATCACACTCTCTAACACGAAGTTGATGATAACCGGATCTAAGGTCGATCTTGGAGAACAAACTGGCACCCTAAAGCTGATCGAACAAGTCATCAATCCTAGGAATGGGATATTTATTCTTGATTGTGACCTTGTTCAATTGAAGGTAATTAATACACATTCTAAGAGAACCATCCTTCTTCCGAACAAACAAAACCGGGGCACCCCATGGATAAATGCTAGGCCTGATGAAACCCTTGTCAAGAAGATCCTTCAACTGATCCTTTAACTCCGTAAGTTCCGAGAGCGCCATCCTATAGGGAGGAATAGAGATAGGATGTGTATCCAGAAAAAGGTCTATCCCAAAGTCGATCTCCCGCTCGGGAGGGATTCTGGGCAAATCCTCGGGAAAAACTTCTGGAAATTCATTAACAACAGGGACAGACTGAAGAGATGGGGTTCCGGACTCCGTGTCCATGACCCGAACAATATGATAGACATAACCCTTAGAAATCATCTTCCTAGCCTTAAGATAAGATATGAAGCGACCTTTCGAGGAAGGGGGACTACCTTGCCACTCTAAGACGGGTTCATTAGGAAACTTGAAATTGACAACTCGAGTACGGCAATCAACAGAAGCATAACATACATACAACCAGTCCATACCAAGAATGACATCAAAATCAGTCATCTCCAACTCTACTAGATCCGCTGAAGTGACTCTATAAAGGACTGAGATAGGGAAATTTTGGTAGATTCTTTTGTCTAGGACTGACTCACCAATAGGAGTAGAAACACAAGAAGGTTCTAAAAGCAATTCAGAACAAACTTCAAACTTGCATGCCACATAAGGGGTCACAAAAGATAAGGAAGCACCGGGGTCCAACAAAGCATACACATCAAAAGAGAAGACTTTCAACATACCAGCAACCATGTCTGGGGAACCCTCCTGATCCTGACGAGAGGACATAGCATAAAGGCGGTTCTGGCGCTGACCACCAGAACTAGAAGTTGCGCCCTGCTGGGCTGGTCTACCTCCTGAAGTTGCTGGGGTAGACTGAGTTCTACCACTCTGTCCCTTCCTAGCTGAATGGCAATCTCTGATACAATGTCTAGGCTGACCACAACCAAATCAACCCTCTTTGCCGGCCAAGCACTAGCCGGGATGATTCTTCCTACACCTGGTACAAACAGGGAAAGAAGGCCCCTTAGAAACACTCTCTTGATACTGGGAATAGGAACCAGACCCTCTACCACCCTGATCATGATGAGTCCTCTGAGCCTGGGTAGGAGCACTAGCAGAAGAATGAACAGATCCTGATGACTTCTTCTGGAAAGAGGAGTGATGTCCGCCTTCGGACCGGTGATGACCAAAACCTGATCCCTTGGATCTAGCCCTCTTGTTCTCCCTCACCATCTCCCTAAGCTTCTCACCCTCAATCTGATGGGCATAAGTCATAAGTCGGAAAATGTTCATATCACTCGGAAGTAAACCAGACCTACACTCTTTCTTCACCAAATCAGAAACTCCATAGATAAACTTGCTCATTTGATCATGCGGGTCCGCTACCATTGAGGGGGGATACCTCGACAACTAGGTGAACTTCAAACTATACTCTTGGACAGACATAGAACCCTGTCTCAAGTTCACAAACTACTCCACTTTCGCTTGTCTCAACTCCCGGGGAAAGATATTATCAAGGAAGGCTCTCTCAAAACACTCCCAATTCATGGAGACCGCGTCCCTTACTCTAGCCTCCTTCCATTGAGTAAACTAGATATGAGCTACATCCTTGAGTTGATAGGATGAAAGCTCTACACAATCAACACCAACTTCTTGCATAACATCGAAGATCTTCCTCACTTCATAAATAAAATTGAGCGGGTCCTCACCCATTTTCGAACCCCAAAACTCGGGCGGGTTCATAAGGACGAAGTCACAAACTCGAGCCGCTACCCCACCTTGAGGGTGGACGGGGGCAGAAGCCTGCTGATTGGCCTGGGTGGCCAAAGTCTGGGCTAGCAAATGGATGGCATTTGTGAACTCCTCATTCGTGACATCGGGGACCAGAATGGGAGGAACAGCATTTCGAGTGGCTCGGGGAGGCATAACACGTCGAGGAGGCATAATCTGAAACATACAAGATAAGGATTAGAGAAGTATTAGATTTAAGCTCTATCACACGAGGTGATCATGAAAGAAGTGAAGTTTTCTAAGACATCTCATAGCTTCCCTCTCATATGTGTGGCGCGCTTCACACACATGGAAGAGACTCTACTTGATGCAGCTTTCAGACATCCTAGGACTCTTGAACCTGAGGCTCTGATACCAAGTTTGTCATGCCCCAAGGTTACCCCCTAGACGTAACATAGGACTATGGACCACAAGTGCCCCAAGCTAACCCCTTGGTCATAGCATACTCAAGCATAACGATAAATAAGAGCGAAAGCATAATAGGGGAATCCAAAAGTAGACAATATAATAGATAATTCTGGAAACCCCATAAAGATACAAAGTCTAGAAAGAACTTCAAATATTGTCTATGTCTGAAAAGCCTCTACATGACATAAGGAGTTGCTAGGACAAGACCCTAGCTAACTCGAGGTACGGAGATCCGAAGCTAACATAACTAGGAACATAACTAGTCCTTGACCAAAAAGGACTCACCACCAGCTGATAAGATGTGGCCTGGAAGCTTTAGCCACGAGTCTGAGAAGGAATACCTGAATCTGCATCATCAAAGGATGCAGCGCAAGAATGCGGTCAGTACTATGAAATGTACTGAGTATATGAGTGATGCATGAATCATGATAAAAATAGTTTAAAACATGCTTAAGAATGAAATCATATCATAAGGAAAGGACATGAAATAATATCAAACAAAAAGGCCATAAAACATAACATAAAACTTAAGTTCAAATATAGAATCGTATAACTTGATAACTTGAAAATAATCATGTGGGAGTTTCTCTTAACTGACATAAACCATGTTGAGCTACATGGAGTCTAATGTATATGCCCCATCGAAAGGATCCAATATACCTTGCCAGGGTATAGAGGCATGACTGTAGCGTGATCACTAAAATCTGATGCCCAACAGAGAGGACTTAGAACCTACGGGGGCACGTAGTTCTGGGATCCTGGGTACTCTCACCCGGTCTAACTCGGTGCTAAATACTACTCCCAAAACATATAACATGATCTCACATACATGCGGCATATCTGATGCCAAGCTTGTCCATAACTTGTTCATACTTGTTCATACTCCGAATCGTCATACTACTCATGAGTTTTAGTTTAGAAGATGGATCATTAACATTGATGGTTTATCAGGTGTCTTGTCTTGCATAATAATTCATAACATGGAAATACTTGCATACTTCATGACTTGTAAAATTTACATGGCTCTAGTTCAATTTCATAAAACACATGCTTTCATAGAACATAGGAACTAGGCATGCACATGCTTGAAAATTCATAGGGAACATGTTATTAAAATCCAATTTGCTTAAATCAACTTCATGTATGTAGAAATTTCCATGGTTAAACTTCAATTCATGAAAGAAGAGGCAACATGTAAGAACCCATGTGAAATCATGCAATTAGATAGTAATTTCATAAGTAAATCATAAGAAGATCATATTTCAATAAAACCTATAAGAATTGAATAAGAACCCTAATTTGAAGATCATCAAAATCAAAACTTGAATTAGGAGTTTTGGGCACAAGAGTGAAAGGAACCCATTGTTGATTACCCACATACTTTGATTGAAGCTAACCCACTTGAATTGAAAAGACTTAGGAAGCTTGAACTTGGAGCTTGAGACTTGAAGCTTGGAGGGGAACTTTTCCCTTTTTGGGAGAAGAATGAAGATCTTAGAAAGAACTTAGGCTGAGGGTGAAAACCCTTCTTGAAATACCCCTGGTACATAACTTAGAAAAAGTTGGAAAATGGGTCGTTTTCAGGTTCTACGGGTTGGTTCCACGGGTCATCGTTTGAACCACGACTCGTGGTTCCAACTCGTGGAACCTGGTCGACTAGACAGTCTGCAGAAGGTGATCTACGACTCGACATGACGGATCCATCATTTGAATGACGGGTCATCAACTGGACTCGTCGCTCCTGGGAAGTCAGTTGACCTCCGGTCAAGCCACGACTCAGGACGACGGGTCGTCAAACCCAGTCGTAGAACCTGGGGAACTTGCCATCCATCTGATCTGGTTCCACGAGTCAACAGGACGGACCCGTGGTTTAAACTACGGTCCGTACAACCCACACGTGGTTCCAGACCAGAGGCTGAACCCAACAGACAGGAATCATGGTTCCATTCCATGCCCCGTGGTTCAAACCACGGTCCGTGGTTTGGACCCGTCATTCCTGAAACATGGAACTTTTCCTGAGATTTTTAACTTAGACAGCTGGATAGGTTTCCGGGGTGTTACAAGATTATTCTCCCAATAATTTTTTATTTTTTTTAGTTTTCATATCAGTTATATGTAGGTCAATTCACCAAATTAATTTAATATATTATGAGTCTTTTTATAATTTCTCACTGTTATCATTGTTCAGGGTTTCTTTGTTAGCTACCGCACAATGCCCTGTTGTTTCGATTCCAACAACATGCTTATAATTTGACTTCAATCGTATTCCAAAGGTACATCAAGAGCTTTGACTCATTAGATGAAGCAGTTCGCGAGAACATCGTTATGCTTCTTTTTGAGATTCAAAAGAGATGAAAAAGAGAAAGTGAACAAGAAAGCATTGTATATCTATGAGCAAATTCAATTTACATTATTAATTTATTGTTCAATCTGTAGAGGTAGGTTATGCAATAAATAACAAACATAAAAATTCTCCTTGCATCTTTTGTATGTTCTCTCTTTTTTTTTTGTTATTAAGTGTATAATTCAATATATTAATATTATTTATAACTATATATTGATTATTGTGCATGACCTTTTTTTTAATCTCAAAGAGGAACATACAAAAAATTAAATAGGAACATACGTAAAATTAAAGATGAACATATTTTTAAGTACACTTTTTATCTTTAAAATTTATATAATTTTTTAAAAGTTTTGTACTTAATAATATAACGTACACACTACAATTTGTTCTTTTTATTTATATTTATTATTAATTGATGTGATACACACGTGCAAAGCATGTATGCTAAACTAATATATATATATATATATATCACACACGTGCTTTGCAGTTGGTTTTGGCTTGTTAAAAGATACTCCGTACGTTTCAATTTGTTTGGCCTACTTTTCTTTTCAGTATGTTTCAAAAAGAATGCTTCTTTCCCCTTTTAGCAACTTTTCAATTTTGACTTTCTACATGGCATGTTTGAGACCACAAGATTAAAGGACATTTTGGTACATTTGACATATCTTTAATTTTTAACTACAAGATTCAAAAGTCTTTTTTTACTTTCTTAAACTCCGTGCTAAGTCAAAATAGACCAAACAAGTTGAAACGGAGGGAGTACAAGAGAAGAAGGAAAACGAAACCAGTTGTGTCATTTGTTGAACTCAATAAGTTGATAAGCACCTCCAGAATTAGGGGTGGCAAAATAGATAAAATTTATGATTATCCGTTTGTTTTAACTCATTTTAAATAGGTTGAGTATCCAATCACTTTAAAGTTGGTCAAATATGGATCATAGGGATGGCAATAGGGCAGGTTAGGGAGGGTTAGGACGGGGCAAGTCTTGACCTGCTAAGATTTTGACCCGACCCGACCCGCGCCTCCCCGTTTAACATTTTTTTAAAAAAATTCCCTGCCCCGCCCCGCCCCGCTAAGACCCGCCCCACCCCATTTATGTTATCTTTCACTTTTTCTCTTTATTTCTCACGTTGCAACATGAATTTTTTTAACTTCGTTTGATTTTTTTTAAACCCTAATTTAATATTTAGCTGAATTCGATCTGTTTTTATAACTTTGCATTCATACAGGAAAAAAGTTAAAGACCCTTAATAGTTTTGTCTAGAAAATAGTTGGCATATTATTTGGTAGTATTCAGTTTACATCAGTAAATTAAAAATGAATCAATAGTTATCATGATCAAATTTTTTTCAACACATGTATTGCTATATCAATTTTTAGTTGTTAATTATACTCAGTAGCCATATTATTATACTAAGAGTACTTAATGGCACAAAAGTGACTTTCTTGCAACCATTTTATTTGAATTTGCAGCCCATCATTCTTCAGAGAATTCCAGCAAATTTTTAGCCTGCCCTGCTAAAAAATTTCAAGATATAAGTTTTGCCCTGCCCCGCCCCGCCCCACTCCATTTAAGTGCTTCCCTGCCCTGCCCCATTAGGAGTTTTCCCCGTCCTGCCACACCCTGCCCCGCTCCAATTGCCATTTCTAATGGATCAACCCATATTATCCATCATAAAATATGAATAACCCATGAATATTCACCAATCACAATCTCCTTAAAGTATGTGAAGGTGTAGTAACCACTAAAAGTACAATTATTAAGGGTGTGGTTGATATGAAGAAAAAGTTTTTTGAATTTTTTTGAATTTTTTTTTAAAAAAAAAATTAAAGAGACTCGGAGTATCATTTTATTAGAATAAAAAGGCCAAATTGTACATACAAGGCCTGATCCAAAAGTGATCAGGCCCAAATCAATAAAGCAAAGATAAACAAAAAGCAAAAAAGGGGAAAGAGCACCAAGAAATTACATGGAGTGTCCTCAAAAGTGAGTGGTCTTTAATTTATGCCCCTCATAAGAAAAATCTTTAAAAAATACCCTTCCTTTCTTTTTATGTATAGAACATATACATTTTTGCCCCTCTACACCATAACTCTCCATGTTCATTTGTCTCTCAACTTTTAATTTTTATTTTTCTTTTTTCTTTTATCTTTTTAATTTTTTTATCTTTTTTCTTTTTTTTTCTTTTTTCTCATTTTTTTTTAATTCTCGTTTTCTTTTTTCTCAACCTTTATTTTCTTTTTTTTTTTTTTTTTTTTTTTTTTTTTTTTTTTTTTTTTTTTTTTTTTTTTTTTTTTTTTTTTTTTTTTTTTTTTTTTTTCTCTTCCTTTTTTTTCTTTTTTTCTCTTTTCTTTTTTTTTGTTCTTTTTTTTTCTCAACCTTTATTTTTTTTATTCTTTTTTTTTCCTCTTTTTTCTTTTTTTTCTCAACTTTTTTTTTCTCTTTTTTCTTTTTTTTCTCAATTTTTATTTTTATCTTTATTTTTTCCTTTTCTCTTTTATTCTTCTCTTTTTTTCTTTTTTCTTAACCTCTATTATTTTTTGCTAATGAACAAAAAAAGTTGGATAATCCGCAAAGAAGATCTTCTTTCTTTGAAATCGAAGTAAACTTAAGAGCGTGCTTTGTTGTTTGGAAGTCCTTTGGAACAAGTCTTACCTCTAAGACAAATGTTATAGAACATCTCATAAATCAAGACACAATGAGGTAGTGTCAAGCCTTGCTCGTGGGGCATAACTTGTTGTTTGAAAAATTCTTGAGCTAAGTCTTACCTCTAAGGCACAATGAAGTAGTGTTAACTCTTGCCCATGGGGCATAACTTGTTTTTTGGGAGGCCCTTGGGCTAAGTCTTGCCTCTAAGGCAAACGTTATAGAGCATCTCATGATCAAGACATAATGTGCTAGTGTCAACTCTTGCCAATGAGGCGTAACTTGTTGGTTGAAAGTCTTTGAGCTAAGTTTTGCCTCTAAGGCAAGAGTTATAGAGCATCGCATAAATCAAGACACAATGTGATAGTGTCAACTCTTGCCCATGGGGCGAAATTTGTTATTTGGAAGTCCTTGGGCTAAATCTTGCCTCTTAGGCAAGCGTTATAGAGCATCCCATAAATCAAGTACAATATGATAGTGTCAACTCTTGCCCATGGGGCGTAACTTGTTGTTTGAAAGTCTTTGGGCTAAGTCTTGTCTCTAGGGCAAGAGTTATAGAATGTCTCATAAATCAAGACACAATGAGGTAGTGTCAAGTCTTGCTCATGGGGCATAACTTGTTGTTTGAAAATTCTTGAGTTAAGTCTTGCCTCTAAGGCAAGAGTTATAGAGTATCTCATAAATTTAGACATAATGAAGTAGTGTGAACTCTTGCCCATGGAGCGTAACTTGTATTTTTTGAGAGGTCCTTGGGCTAAGTCTTGCCTCTGAGGCAATTGTTATAAAACATCTCATAAATCAAGACACAATATACTAGTGTCAAGTCTTGCTCATGGGCGTAATTTGTTGTTTGGAAGTTTTTGGGCTAAGTCTTGCCTCTAAAACAAGAATTATAGAACATCTCATAAAAAAAATAAAGGTCAAAAAAATTGATTAAAAAAAAAAGAAAAGAAAAATTAAAAACCAAAGAAAAAATAAAAAAATAGAAGTTGAGAGAAAAAAATAAATATTGAGAAAACGAGAAAAAAATAAAAAAAAAATAAAGGTTGAGAAAAATAAAAAAAATAAAAAAATAACACAAATAAAAAATAAAAAAATAAAAAATAAAAGGAGAAAAAAATAGAATTGTGAGGAGAAAAAAAAAGATTGAGAAAAAAGAAAAAACGTAAAAGAAAGAATAAAACAAAAAATAAAAGAAAAACAAAGGTTGAGAAAAAAAGAAATAAAAAGGAAAAAAGAAAAAATAGAAATAAAAAAAAGAAAAGAAAAAAAAGAAAAAGAAATATATATAAAAGTTGAGAGATAAATGAGCATTGAGAGTTATTTAAAAATATTTGAGGTGTAGAGGGGCAAAAGGGTAGTTGCTCTATACATGAAAAATAAGGAAGACTATTTTTGTAAGACCATTTTTATGGGGGGCAAAAATACAAAGCCACTCCCTTTAAAGGGCATTTGTGTAGTTGTCCCAAAGAGCACTGAGGTCAGATGAAAGCTGAAGAGATTGAGTTTCAAGCTTCCATCGAAGCTCAAAAACTCGAGGATCTTCGAAATATTGGCCGGACAGATCTACTAAATGCTAAGCTCTAGGTAAGCACTCAAAGGTGTTCTTTGTAGAAGTCTTCGTGCAAGCTGAGGAGCCTTCCATCGAACCTCCGTCATCTTCTCTGAGTTGAAGCGGTCAAGGCTCCTTTCCATGTAAGAAATGAAAGATATCATCTTGTTTCTCATTTCTTTGGATCTAAAAAAGGAGGTACTTTAACACTGCTCTATATTTTTTGCTAGATCGGAGCTATTTTGGGTTGATTCCATCACAAGATACCCTAAATTTTTCACTGAGTGCTATGATAATTAAGGGTGCACATTGGTTGGTTCAGTTCAATTTTGTATATAATCGATTTGATTTATCTATTTTTGATTTGTAAATATGCAAAACTGATAATCAAATCAATAAAATATTCATTATCGATTTTTGGTTAATCGATTTTTATTTTTTAACGGTTTAGTTTTCGATTTAACCGATAAGAAAATGCTCCTATAATTTTTTTTGTTTTCTCTTATTTTTATCTTCATATATGCACTACCTTCATGCATAAAAGTCTACAAATTATAAGCATAAAAAAATTCAAATACATTATTACTAAAAAAACTTATTTTCTTTCTTATTAAGTAACAAACTTGAATGCAGTAGCAATGGTAGCAATCTCCCATAAAGAAAAACAACAATAATTGGTAGAATCCCACCAAACAAATGACTATAGAATGAAAATAGCAACACTAAGACAACAACTATAAAATACAAAAAATAATAGGGTAATAATTTAAAATCTAAAGTCACTATTATATAGTTATGGATAAAAATATAATTTTAATATAATCTTATTGAGTTATCGGTTTACCATTAACTAAAATCTTAAAATAAAAATTGAATTGATCGCCCAATAAAACTGTTTAAAAATCGTTAACCCAATAATCCGATACCAATAAATTAATAATATTTCTATCGGTTTGATTTATCGGTTAAATCAATTTTTGCACACACCTAATTGTAATCGACAGTCAAAGATGAATATGTACTTTGAGTTAGATCAGATTTTGACTAAAATGTATAGAGATATGCAACTTGCTTGCTTTCTGATCTACTTAGAAACTAGCTGTGAAAATGCTTTTATGTGGATCAGTATCTCTATTAATTGTCCCTCTCAAAATAATGAATCTCAAAAAGATTAATACCACTCTTGATCGAAACTATTTATAGATATTAATGATTTCTATTGAAGCCTTTATGTGGTAGTTGATAAATGAAAGTAACATGTACCTTAAATGTTTTAATTGTTGATGAGTAACATGTAACCTTGTGGTATGATTGTTGTTGTTACTAGTTGTTTTGATTTTTAAACCTTAAACTAGGGATCTGTTGTTTGTAAATGTTGAGTAATTTTCTAGCTCCTGTTGGTAGATCTTGATAATGATGATATTGTAAAATACCTGCATAAAAGAATATATAATTAGCTAAAAAATCTATAATTTGATTACATTCCCTCATTGTATGCTATATCTGAATCTGCCCCATATCCATCATTTCTTGATATTTCTGACCACCATACTAATGTTCCAAGGAACTTTTCATTTTTCATTCAGAATTGTTTTCATAGTTAAAGAGTCAATTTTAATGATTAGAGGCACATAGTGATGTTGAATACAATACTTCAGTGCCATTTCTATAGCCTTAGCCTCTGCTCCTAGGTTAGTATTATGGAACGTTGTGTTGGTTGCAGCATAATTCAGATCTCTTACTACTTTTGATGCAAAATATTCAAGAACTGGGACTTGATTTTCTTTAGAGGATCCATTGTTATATACCATTAGGAGGGTAATTCCAAATGATAGATGAGCACAAAGTTTGAGATGACCGAATTTTCATAAATTGCGCTATGCAAGGCCAATTATTTTGAATCTCCTATAACCAGGGGTATTTCACCTTTGCCAGTAGATGCATGGTCTGGTCAATCTCATAGAAAACTCTATGTCGTGTCATATTGCCTTCATGAAGATTTGGAAATATTTTTAAAAAATTATATTTATTTTTTTATTTTTTATTTTTTTATTCTGAAATTCAACTACGATCCGACTCGAGACTCGAGGATTGAAACGAGTGCAGACCTAGAACCTGATATCCTCTCTCAATTTGAGACTCGATTACTTTTTATTTCTATTTTTAATTATTTTTTTTGTTATTTCAAGACCCGACTACTACCCAAATTCGAGACCCGAGATTCGACTCTTGAGCCCGACTCAAATTTTGACGCAACGCTAGACCAAACTTTCAACCTCGATTCGAGACCTGACTCCTAAAATTTACTCGAGATCCAAATATTGACACTGACCGAGACCCGAAACCCGAGTTTAATTCAAATCCAACCCCAATTCGACTCGATTATTTTTTTTATTCTGAAATCCAACTTCTGATCCCGATCCGACTCTCGACACTGATCCGAAATTAAACACTCAATTTCGATTCGAGACTTGACTCTCGACACCGACTTGGGATCCAAATTTTGATATTGACCCGAGATCTGAGATTAATTCAAATTTCAATTCCAACCCGAGATTCAATTATTATTTTTCATTTTTTTATTTGAGACTCGACTACGATCCAAATTCGAGACCCGACTCCTGATCTCGATCCGACTCTCAACATTGATTCGAGATCAAACATTCAATTTAAATTCGAGATCTGACCCCCAACATCGACACCGACTCGAGATTCAAATCTCGATACTGATCCGAGATTCGAGATTCAAATCTCGATACTGATCCGAGATTCGAGATTAGTTCAAATCCCGACCCCAATCGAAGACCGATTTAGAATCAGAATCAAACTTTTGATTCGATCAATGATTTGAATTTTGATCTCGATCCGAGACCTGACCCCGACTCAAGACCACTTATTTTTCAGAAAAATACGAAAATATTTTCTTTCATACCAAACACATCCTAAAAGGAGAAATGAAGAAAGTATGTATGCTTGTAATTTGGGAGTATTTATTTCTTCACTTAATATGAAGCAATTAATGATATGAATATTCAGATTATTCATTAACTTTACCCATTTTTATCCATACCAAATATGAGTCGAATCTATAAAATATTTTATTCATTTTCACTTAAATACTCATTTTTTACCCATTCATATTTGATTTGACATGTTCATTTGTCACCCCTATAAATATCCAGAACTAATCTTGATTTAGTCTTTACTGATACAGGGATTAACTCAATCCATTTAGTAAATGAGAATTATTTTTCATATACAGGGATTATTGTGGAAAAAGGGTTATCCTTATTACTCCCTGGTCCCTTGTTTCAGGTTAACTTTTTTTTCACGGGAAGTTAAAGGATTAGTTTGGTCATAGATTTTTCAAGTAATATTTAAATTTTTTTTTGACAAATAGTATTTGTCCATATAATTTATCATTATTTGGAAAATATTTTTGATAAATAACCCAAATTCTCAAATACTAAAAAAAATTAGTATTTGGTCAAATCTCATTATTTGGGAACTTTTAAAAAATTAAATTCTACACCAAACTTTTATCTTTTATAAAAACACTCTCTATTTATTCAAATTTTACACAAACTTTTATCTTTGAAAGGAACAATAGTCGTGTTGCACTACTTGTTATTTACTGCAACAAAGATCCAACTGACTTGTTGCGGAAGTCATAAATTTTGTTACATCGACGTTTCTATCTTGCTATGTAATACAAACTTATGATTAATTTTGATAGTTCTTAAAACTTATGGGTATAAATCATATTTCTTTAAAAAGTGAAAATGTTTCCCAAATACTATGGCTAAACACATGGTGAAATTTCACCTAAATCTTCATCTAAATAATATTTATCAAAAATATTTGAGAATTTATGATCAAACGCTAATTTATTAGAATTCGTTAAATATTTGAAGACAACAAAAAGTGCTTACTTCTAGTAAATTATATAAATGGACTGAAACTACTACTCAACAGTATATTTGAAGAACTATTTTAAACGTACCTCAAACATAAGGACCATTATTTTTGTTATTTTCTCACCAAAAGGCAGGTAATATAAGAAATGCACAGAATGCCAAGAATGATCATGGAACATGTGGAAAATCAAAGACCAAGAATACAGTGTTATGATAGGTGGGCTCCATCACTGAATTAATCAATAGTCAATTTAATAGTCAACAGCTACTACTCCCTTCGTCCCATTTTATGTGACAACATTTGACTTGACACAGTATTTAAAAAAAAAAAACTTTTGAAATTTATGGTCTAAAATAATTCTTAGATTTTTGTGTGGTTGTAATTCATTTTATTAAGGGTAAAAGTGAAATTTTAAAATTAAATTATTTCTAATTATAGAAAGATGACATTCCTTTTGGGACAGACTAAAAAGGAAAGTATGCCACGTAAAATGGGACGGAGGGAGTATAATATTATATACTTACTCGTGTTTTTTTTTTGGTTCAAACCTCTTCATTCCTATGAACAAAAAGAGAAATCTAAACAATCAAAAGATGTTTGGTACATTCACAAGTCTAATAGTATGATTTTAGCCATATAATTTGATTCCAGAAAACACCCAAATGCCCAATTTAATTCCCCTATCCCTTTAGCTGATATTATTCTTTTTTTTTCTCTTTCAATGGTACAATTTGCTAGATAATCCCTTTGCTTGAAATTTCTTTTTTTGGGGTCAAAGAGAAAAAAAAATTCACATGGACTATATGTGTGTGTGTTCTAAAAGAATAATGTTTCTGTCTTCTCCTTATTTAATTTTTTCGATTATCCACACAACAGAAGATAGGAATACAGCATATAGATATGTGTCTGCTGCATGTCTCATATAATATGATTTAAAGTATATACACTCAAGTGTAAAGACACTTGAGTGACTTTTGCACTAACAAAATAATATATCTGTTATCATAAGTTACTGTCATTATTTTAGATTTTCAATCTACGGTTATTAAATAAAGTTATCTGTTATTATGTTTTAGATAACTTAATTGTATAAATATTTCTTCAGTTAGAAGCTTGGATGGTCACTCAACTTTGGGTAATTTATCACCATAGTCACTTAACTTTATTTTATCTTTCAAAAGTTACTCAACTTTGGATAATTAACCACTATAGTCACTCAACTTTGTTTTATTTTTCAAAAGTCACTCAACTTTGCCTGATTATCTTCCATAGTTATTTTAGGGATACATATAATTTTCGATACCTATTTAATAATGTGGCATCTGTAAAAAAATTTAAAATATATTTTAAGATATTATATCCAATATTAAAATTTATTTAAGACTCAATTATTGACCTGAGCACTTATTCATTTTTTTAACAAAATACTTAGTTAATTATTCATTAGCCAGGCAATGATTATTTGACACTTTTAAAATATTTAAGCTATTAAAAGGTAAGAAATATGAAAATATACAGTTCAATGGTAGAGATTTTTTTTTAAAATATTTTATAACCATATCCCAAATATTCAACTTAATTTCAATGTTAGGTATGGTTATAAAACATTTTTGATGGACTTGGGCTATTTGTATTTGATTAAAATAATTTCACTTTCCCACACTTTCTCTTTAAATTAATTAAAATATGCTTTTTTTGTCCTAAATAATTTTCCAAAACATATTATATGTGTAAATTATAATATAATAATTTGGTATACATATATATGATGTTTATGCGCTTGTATAAGGGTGCTGATTTGCTAGATCATAGACTATGGCGGATTACCGCCCGGTCTCCGATCCTGTCAACTTGGTATCAGAGCCTAGACACTGTTCATGGTATATATGAGATAGATGTGAAACTACTTGATATAGATATAGAACTTTATTAATTTATGGATCTCGGAGAACAGAGTAGTACTAAAAGTACTAGACTTGAAGAGGTTGATATACCTCAAAACCTTGATTTGTTAAACAAATGGACGATTCCTAAAGTTCCTATTAAAACCATTTATGATTATGGTTGGTTTGATAAACTTTCTACAAAACAGTTGATTAAAACAACTGAGCAATCTTTAGCTTTGAATTCTTCTGAGCAGACTATTCGTTTATTAAATAAACATGATGTTAATCTTTATAAGAATCAGTATAACTATGTGCATATTGGCATGGTTCAAATTGCTTTTAAACCTCTTACCCTTAAAGGGTTACCAGAGACCTTTTTGGCAGCTCTCAGAGATGCTAGAAATTTAAATTTTAGACAGTCTCTTATGGGTTCAATTGAATCCACTGTGGCCTATGGTCCGGTGTATTTTAATACGCAACCAAATTTGCAATTATCATTATCTGATGCTAATATTCTGGATGCTTTAACATTAAATGTTAAAACCAATGGTTATAATTATATGCCAGGTTCAGAACTTATTAGTCTTTCTTATAGAATTTATTTTAAATTGCTATCTACTCTGAATCCAAAGTGTAAGTTATACAACACTTCTGATCAAACTATTTTAGTGGAAACTAATTTCGCCAGGTCAAAGGTCACTACTAGAAGACCTATTAAATGGGAAGAAATTAATTTTCCAGTAACTTGGACTCTTGATTCGGTTATATCTCCAAATCAATTAACTGATACAGTTACGAATTCTGAGTATTCTCATGTTTCTCAAGATCCTGATGGTAGGGTCTGTATTCAATTTACTGAAGGTAGCTATGCTCCTCACATGCAGTCTTTGTCTACGCATAGACTCATGCCTCCGGTAAGTACTGTTTATAACAGAAAATCTCTTGGTCATAGTCATAGAGCTAATATTCAGCATATTTCACCGATTGACCCTATTTATGGTCCAGCACGAAATCGGGCTGCTTCGCTTCACACTATTGAATCAGACAATAACTCTGTTATTGAAAAGGTTAAAATTACCCCTGGTTCTAATATTGTGCAGGCTGATAATATTAATGATGATAGTTCTGATAAGGACTTCCCTACTCCCTCTGAAATGGAGTTTGATGTTAATAAGTGTTAATGATTCCACACCAAATTGATTTTAGCCCAGGTTCTCTGGCAAGAAAACAAATTCAAAAAGAATTTTTTGATAAAAGGTGGAGCAAGTTTAAAACTTGGTTCTTTAAATATTATAGTAGAGATGATATGAATAATATCTCTCAAGAGTTTTACGAAACTTGTGCTTTACATAATGAAATTATGCATTTTGTTCCATGGTTTATAACCACTTATTTACCTTTATATATTAAGGTTATTGAAAAAAGAACTTATCGTGAGGTAGACGGTAAGATTCTTACGCAGGTTTATCCCCCCAATCTGCTTTTATTTTACCTAATAATACGGGTATTACATTCCACGCATTTCAGAATTTCATTGAGAAAGAAATAGCTTCTATAAGCATTTCTGAAATTAATAAGATTATTTCTCAAAATAATTATTTGAGTTTATATGTTAAAGTTTTAGGAGAACATATTGGTTCTCTGGATGAAAAACTTGAACAAATGACTACTTTGATAAAAGGTATAAAGGCTGATATAGCTAAAACCAATATTGCTTCAACTAGTAAAGCAAGTGAAATTGCTTCGACTAGTAAAGCAGAATTGGTCCCTGCTTCTATTCAAAGACCCCCTCAAATTAATGATTTTAAGATTAAATCTATGAATGAGTTAGAAGAACTTCTTGATAAAAAGTTTTCAGGTTTAAATATTAAACCAATTGATTTATCACATGAGTTTTCAGAAACGATAGAACAAACAAATGATTTTAAAAATCACGTTTCTTCAGAGTTTAATAAACTCAAAGTTTGGAAAAATTCTGGTTATGCTAAACCAACCATGAATACTTTTTATTACCCTCGTCCAACTCCTCAGGATGTTTTGATAGAAGAACGAGATTGGAATCAGACTAATACGTCTTACAGTGGTTCTGAAATTTACGAATGGAACCTCGATGGGTTAAGTGATAGGCAGTTGACCATTCTGGTGCATAGAATGCTTATGTATTCAACCATTTGTAAAAGCACCAAAAATAGTGATAGAACTATTTGCAAGATGATTGTTGCAGGTTTCACTGGACAGCTTAGAGGCTGGTGGGATAATTACTTATCGTTAGAAGATAAAGCCACTATAGTTAATGCTATTTCGAATGAAGAAGGAGTTGATAACTTAGGTTTCAAATTAGAAAAAGATAGAGAAGACGCTGTTTATACTCTGGTAGTCACTATCTTAGAACATTTTAATGGTAGATTTACCTCCTCTTATGAAACAGTTCGTACCTTACTCAATGGTCTAAAATGTCCTACATTGACCAAATGGAGATGGTACAAAGATACGTTTCTAAGTCGGGTTATGGAATTGCCCGAAAACAAATATGAATTTTGGAAAGCTAAGTTTATAGACGGCCTTCCTTCTTTATTCGCTGAAAGAGTTCGTAAGGTCCTAAGAGGAGACCGTACTGAAATTCCTTATCAGGAATACACTTATGGTAAATTAATTGGAGTTTGCACTCAGGAAGGATTAAATCTTTGTAATGAGCTTCGTATGTCACAAGAGCTTAAAAGGAATAAGCATAAGGAAAGATCTCAGCTTGGAGATTTTTGTACTCAGTTCGGGTTACCTGAACCTACAGCCTATGGCAGTAAAAAGGAGTATTATCGCTCTCCAAGGACTGAGGATTCTAATAAGAGACGAAGAAGGAGATCTAGACGAATGTCTAGAGAAGAAAGAGACGCTAAAAGAAGCTCTCGAAAATCTAATAGATTTACTAAAGATCGGTCAGGAAGGGATCTTTCTAAGATCAAGTGCTACAAATGCGGTAAACGTGGGCATATTGCTCCAAATTGCAGGTTGAGTAAGCTTAAAGCTTTAGAACTCGATCCAACCATGCATGAAAAGGTTTATAGTTTATTATACACCTCAGGATCGGATGAAGATTATGAATCATATTCTGATACTGAATCAAATATTGATCTAATTGATTTTTCTGATCATGATGAGCAGGTTAAATGCACAACTTGCCAAGGTAATACTTGTACTTGTGAAACTGAAGGAGATGATATTTATAAACTTCAATCACAATTTCAAGATTTTACTATCAAAATGTTTTCATCTGATAATATCATTGAATTGCTAAAAGAAGTTACTGATAACAAACTTCGTGAAAAAATTATTAATCTTGCCACGGTTAAAGAAGCTAGTTCTTCAAAACCAGTTGTGGAAAAGATTAAAAATGATTTTGATTATCAGGCCCCTTATTCTTTAAAAGAGGTGGAAAATCGTCTAATGATGAAAAATTCTTTTGTTGAAAAAGATGCTTCTTTTAATGATTTAAAAGAAGAAGTTGAAAATTTAAAAAAGGAAATTATTTTTCTTAAACGTAATCAGGCCATTCATGATACAAGGATATCTCAGATTGAGAAAAATAATGAGCATATCAGTTCCATTGCCAGTTCTTCAAAGGGAAAAGAAGTTTACTATGATGAACCTAACGACAACAATATTCCTGAAGATAATATGTTTTTAGGAATGATGCAGGTTGTTACTGCGCATAAATGGTATATTAAATGCACCATTTTAATTGATAATAGTTTTTCTATTACTAGTGATGCTTTAATTGATAGTGGTGCAGATGTAAGCTGCATCCAAGAGGGTCTTGTTCCCTCAAAATATTTTCAAAAAACTACTCATATGGTAAAATCTGCTTCAGGACATGCTTTAGATATAAAGTATAAACTGTCTAATACCAAGATTTGCCAGAATAAGGTTTGTATTCCTCATTTCTTCTTTCTGGTTAAAAATCAGTTGAATCCTCCAATTATACTTGGAACGCCTTTTATAAATGCCATTTACCCTTTTACACATATTGATTCAAAAGGGTTTTCAGCATCTTATAAAGACAATGTCATAAGTTATACTTTTATCACAGAACCAATAGCTCTGATACCAAGTTGACAGGATCGGAGACCGGGCGGTAATCCGCCATAGTCTATGATCTAGCAAATACCAAGTTGACAGGATCGGAGACCGGGCGGTAATCCGCCATAGTCTATGATCTAGCAAATCAGCACCCTTATACAAGCGCATAAACGCAGGCATAAGAACTGAAATCTTCGAGAATTTTCATGAAATTTCTTAAGACTGTATGGAAGAGACTTACTCTTTTACCTGAGCAAAGGGCCTGTCAGGACCACTGAACATACTATCACTATACTCTTGTCCAACGGTTCTAACCCATAGCGGTTCTAACCGGACCAAGAGCGCCCCTTCTTAACACATAATTTGGGCTAAATAGGTCATGGCTTGCTAGAGGCTTGCCAGACAGAGATAGTAATAGATGTTCTAGATCCGACTGTACCACCATCTCAGAACCAAGTCAAGAAACTTCATAAGAATTCCTTTCTATTTTAATAAAGCTTAGATCCGTTCATGGTGCATATAGGAGAGATGTTAGATACAAGACATAGATATAGAAGATGTTTAGCCGGACATAGTCCTAGCTAGGAGAAGAGTACTGAAAGTAAAAATAAAAAGAAAATAACTACCTCGAAGGACGGCCAAGATCCGAAGATGTTTTAGCAAAACTGATCCAAAATTTTATTTATGATCGGAACAGTGGCTAAAGCTTTCTGTTTTCTCTTTACAAAACTAAGAAAGAAAAATGAAGAGAGAAATGAAAAATTTCTGCGTGTCCTCCTATCTAACAAAGTGAGGACTTATATAGAAAAAGAAAAGACATAACGAATCTTTGTACAGTATAAGAGGGGTCCCATATGGGTCCCTAAACAGTGAATTTACTGTTTAAACAGTTTATATACTGTTGATGAGACTGACAGCTATCTTTTCAGTCTATGTCGTTCATCTTTTCTTTGCCACGTCGTTTATTTTCCATGGCTTTGAGAGCTTGCAGCAAATCTTCTGCTTCATGTATGTCTTCTGTAGATAACATAGTATCTTCTGGCCTTTGGGCTTCTTCCCCTGAGGTCTCACTTCTCATCGAAGTGTCTGATTTATCAATAACATTAATGCCTTGAAGCAAAGTCCTCTTCATCTTCTCCAGATATTCATTGACCATTGCTTCTTTATCTCCTTCTTGAGTGGAGATTCTTCTGGCAATATGCCTGATGGATGAGTTATCAACCTCAATTTCCTTATCAGGAAGTTCTCTGTATGACTCGAGCGTGTTTATAATATTATCAATAAGCTCTTGTCCATTCAATTGCTTTGTTCTGGGATCCTTTCTCAATAATTTTTCCCAGAAATTATTATAATAAACACGATATAAACAGGGAACATCTTCCTCTGTAAACCCTACTTCTGGTATCCATTTATGGATCCAAGGTATAGAAAATTCTATAAAAAAGTATATTTGATCGATCTTTTCTAACCAGCATATATGATCCTGGTGATATAATTCTTGGAGAAAAGGAGAAATCTTTTTCCATTCTTTGTATAACTCTAAGAATTTTTCAGGCAATATCTGAATAGTAGGACCGTGGTATGACCACCAGTTAATAAACCAATTTGGAATAGGTTCAGAAAAGACTTTAGAACATATTTTTATAAACCAAGTATGTTTATTTTTATCATTATTGTAAAACAGAGTTTTACTGAATGCTTGGATATAATCCCAATAGGTAAAGTTCATTGCTATACCTTTGACAACCACCTGTCTTTCTTTCATTGGGGATAGTCCCCAGTCTTCAACAGATATAATCTGTTTGATAATTATTTTAGAGAAGTTATAAACATTCTCTTCTGGGGTCATACCCGCAGGACAAAAGTGCTGAATTTCTGCACTACTCATACTTATCAGAATGGTTTCATAATAAGATCGAGTTTTATAAGACTCGCCTGGGTAATATAATCCCTTTGCTAAATACCTTTGGAATATTTTCCAAGGTTCTGATTTTCGTTGTATATCAGCGTTTTCCAAGAAAAATATAATTTCTCTTTTCTTGACCTGTTCATAGGATGTAACTGGATCAGTTTCTCCTTTCATAATTGAGGCAAAAGTATCTTTCTGCCTTTGTGCATGCAAATATGCCTGCGCATGTTCATATAATGGGCTATCTTTTGGAATAGATTCCAAGTTTATAACTTGTTCAGATGAGCTAGATGCTCCTTCATCTGTAATCTTTTTATTAAAAAGACTTTTGTTTCCCAATTGTATAACTGGATTCCTGTAGGTCGATCCCTGTATAACAGGGTAATTTGATCTCGATCCTTGAGAGCTAGATTGAGAGGATCTTTCTGGGGCTGATCTTCCCCTTCCTCTTCCTCTTCCTCGAACCTGCCGCCATGGCGGATCCATCCTGTAGAGAAACCGATTAGTCATTCTGAGAAATAATTCGAGAAATCTTCTCTTACTACTTCTGAGTAGTCGTGAATAGAGAAATCATTTTCTCTAATTAGAATATCATCAATGATTTTATTAATAATGATCTTTTTAAGATCTTCTGGTAATATAATTACCCTGAATAGAATCAAAAGAGTTTCTTCAGATAAAAAAGCTAAATAATGCATTATTGAAGGTATTCCCTGGATAAGAAATCAGGAAGAGAGTTATCAACTCCTTTTTTATATTGAATATCAAAGTCAAATGGGGCTAACTGAGCCTGCCACCTAGCAAATATAAGTTTAGAAGCGTCATGTTTAAAGTCTTTGTCAAACATGAATTTGACTGACTGAGCATCAGTTTTTATCACAAATTTCTGATTATATAAATCATCCTGAAATTTGAGAACACATTTAACAATAGTAAGCATTTCATGGGCCACAGTTGCATATTTCTTCTGGGCCTCAGTCCATTTTCCTGAATGAAATCTAATAAGATATTCATTTTTATCATTGGGATTAATCTGTTTAAGAATCCCTCCATAACAAATATTCGAAGCATCTGTTTCAATAATTTTTTGCCAAGCAGGGTTAGCAAGAGTTAGACAAGGCAACGATTGAACTCGCAATTTTATGCTTTTTACCAAAGCAGTATGACTATTAGTCCAAGGGGATTTATAATCCTTTTTAAGCCTGTCGTATAACGGTGCTAAATCTCTTGAAAGATTTTTATAAAAAGGAGATATATAATTCAGACTACCCAAGAACCTCTGTAATTGAGTTCTATCAGTAATAATATCTGGGAATTTTGATGCAAACTCTATAGCCCTCTGTATAGGAGTGACTTTTCCTTGACTAATAAGATGTCCAAGAAAACGAACTTCAGTTTGAAATAAACTCATTTTTGGTTTTGATATAACTAAACCATTTTGTATCACAATTTTCTTGAAAATATCAAGGTGTTTAATATGCATTTCAAGAGTTTTAGAAAACACCAAAATATCATCAATATAAACAATGATAAAATCCATATATGGATTAAAGATGTCATTCATAATTTTTTGAATTTCAGATGGGGCATTTTTTAAACCGAATGGCATAACATTCCATTCATATTGCCCAAAAGGAACATTGAACGCAGTTCTATAAGAATGCTCCTTGAATATTTGAATTTGCCAATAACCTGATTTTAAATCAAATTTTGAGAATATGTTAGCATCATATAATCTAGATAACAAATCTCGTTTGTTGGGAATAGGATACCTGACCCACTTTAAACATTTGTTTAACGGTTTATAATTAATTACCAACCTGGGAGCTCCTCGTTCCTTCTCTGCCGCATTATTAACATAAAATGCTGTACAAGACCAAGGAGATTTTGAAGGCTTTATTAAACCTTTTTGTAATAAAGTATCTATTTCTCGTTTACAGAATTCTACTAACTCTGAATTCATTTGGCAGGGACGAGACTTAGTCGGGATATTATCTTCCGAAAAATCTTCCTCATACGGAAGAGTGACAATATGCTTTTTCCGATTCCAAAAAGCACTGGGATGATCGGCGCAAATATCAATGGCAATCTGTTCAGAAATCATTTTCATTTTTTCCTGTATTTTAGGAGATTTGAGAGACTCAAAAATGTTTATGCTAAACAGTTCATATTGCAAAGAATCAACATGTTGTTGCTTCATTTTAATTAATGCATTAATATCACTATAATTAATGTTGTTGCTCTAGCAATATGAAATAGTAATATTGACACTAGAATTTATTGAAATTAATTTCAAATATCGGTAAATTATTTTTGTATATTATCAAGGACTAAGAAGTATAGAGAAATTAATTAAAAAAAAAAGGAGAGTTAAAATTGGATATCAACAACTATCCATGATTATTTGAATTTTTTCTCCTCCTATTAGATTTTTCAAATAACTTTTTCATATCTATTTTCCTCTACATTAACTAATTTAAGTTCTTAGTGGTGCAAACATGACACGATTTTAATTATCATGGAACGTAGTAACAGTTGTTTTCCTCTCCTCTATAGAAAACCAACAATAGAGGATAAAGTTACATTAGTTGTCTTTAGAGGGGAATAATTAGAACTAGTAATTAGTTTATAATAAGAATAATTAGTTTAAATGTGCGCGATAACATGTTAAATGTGAGAAATTTCAGGTGTCTTAGTCTTTTGTAAAATATAGGTACAACTTAGCTTAATTAGTAGTTGGTTCAGTAACCATGATTAGTTGGAAGATGCTTGTTTTGAATATTGATAAATGCAACTCTCAAAACTTAACATTCTTAATGTAATAGTATAAACTTAATTCACATTTATAGCTCCTAAACTTAGAACTAAAAATATTTTTTTTTGAATATTTTCAGTAAAAATGGATTAATTGTGTTTAACATGCATTAATTGTCAAGACTCGAGTACTATTACTCAAATTGAAACCAAAACCTAAAGGAAAAATGTTTAATAGATTTTTATGACCATTTGTGTCAAGTATGCAATTACAGATTAAAAGATGAAGTGAAAATGCTAACTAATTTAGTTAATAATATTAAATATTAACGTAATTAAAAATTTAATTGCCGGCTTGAAAGTGAACTTTGGGAACCCATTTAATTTTAGTTTAATGTTAGTATGGTTACAAAACTTTTTTTAAAAAAAACGTAACATCGAACTGCATATTTTCATATTTCTTACCACTAATAGCTTAAGTACTCTGAAAATAAATAATCATTGCCCAACTAAAAATAATTAACGCAATATTTTGTTAAAAACTGAATAAGCGATCGGGTCAATAATTTAGTCCTTAAATAAATTTAATTATTAATTATAATATTTTAAAATATTTTGTTAAGATATATTTTTAAAAAAAATTACAAATGTCATATTATTAAATATTTCCTCCGTTTCAATTTGTTTGACCTACTTTTCTTTTTTATCTGTTTCAAAAAGAATGACCCTTTCCTTTTTTAGCAACTTTTTAATTCCAACTTTTCACATGACATGTTTACAACCACAAGATTAAAGGGCATTTTAGTACATTTGACATATCCTTAATTTAAGACCACAAGATTCAAAAGTCTTCTTTATTTTCTTAAACTCCGTGCCAAATCAAAATAAGTCATTCAATATGAAACAGAGGGAGTAGGTAATTATATTTAACCCTAAAATGACTATGGAAGCTAATTAGGCAAAGTTGAGTGACTTTTGGAACACAAAACAAAGTTAAGTGACTATGATGACCAATTACCCAAAATTAAGTGACTTTTGAAAGACAAAACAAATTTGAGTGACTATATGGTGGCCAATTACCCAAGAGTGATCATCCAAACTTTTAACTAAATATTTCTTATACTATTAGGGGTCGTTTGGTAGAGTGTATTAAAAAAATAATACATGCATTAGTCTTGTATATTACTAGTACCTTATTTGGTACATATTTTTAGCCAATGTATAACTAATGCAAGCATTAGTTATATACTCTATTGTGTATTGATGTGTGTATTATTAATACCTCAAAATTTATGGTATTAATAATGCAATGGATTTTAATGTATGCATTAACATGATTAAAGACGTACATAATTGTCCTTTAAAACTTTTTTCAAAGTCTTTCTACCATATTTTTGGAGGATATTTTTGTAAACAAATATTTTTTTTTTAAAAAGTATGCAATCACTACAAAAAAACGCTCTATTTACGGCCGTTGTTTTAACATTTTGCGGCGTTTGGTAACCCCCACAAATTCATTTCACGGCGGTCTTCGAAACCCTCGCAATATTGTTTGCCGCAAACTGTTTGTGGAGGTTTTCTCATCGACCACCGTTATAAATTACGGCAGTTATTTAACAGCGGTCTAAGACCCCGTAATTCGTAAATTCACTTATTTAATATTTTTTCATAAAAAATTGTGGGGGTTGAAACTCCCGCAATGTGTGTATTTAGTGGGGTCTTTGGCCGCCACTATTGTTGATACTTTCGGGACAATTATTACTCTAAAACTGATTGATCTGATTTTTAAATTTACTATTTAAATTGCTTACTAAAATCAAGTAACATCAATATACTATTAAGGCACAAAGATATTAACATAAATCAAATATACCAATAGTCTCAAAACTTACTTTAGACACCTCTGTTCCAATCATTAAACGTAAGTGTTATCATTACTCTCAAAATAATGGTAAACAAATCCTCCCCAACATTAGTATTATCGTTAGTCTCAAGAACTAACAATACTCCTGATGTGCCGGGATTCTACGGCACATTTGATACCTTTAACTAAGAATACTCGCAAGTTTTCAAGCAACTTTTGTGGTTTTTGATGTTTTTATGTTGTATCTGCAGGAAATGGAGACAAGGATAAAAAAAAGAAATGAAAAATACTCAAGCTAAGTTACACGGGTTAGGCTTGACGGAGGGCCTGACGGCCCGTCAGACAGGTGACTGACCGTCAAGGGAGCCACCAAACCTGGCAGCAGCTAAAGGAGGCACTGGATAGTGGCGACGGTTGGCGTGACGGCCCGTCACACCCATGACTGACCGTCAGCCAAGCGTCAAGTTGGAGCTCACAGGGAGCATGCACTGGATAGTGGCGACGACTTGGAGTGACGGCCCGTCACACCCGTGACTGCCCGTCAGCCAAACCGTCAAGTTTGAACTAAAGGAGGGCATGCACTGGATAGTGGCGACGGCTTGGAGTGACGGCCAGTCGCATGGGTGACGGTCCGTCAAGCGACCCGTCAACGCGAAGCGGGACTCCGAAAATTCTATTTTTGGACTTTATTTCCTGGACTACTATAAATACCCAGTGTTAGGGTTATTTTAATTATTCATTAACTAATATTTGTTAGACGTTTTGAACGAGTTTTGGGAGGAGAAAACACGACACAAACTCATTTTCTTCCTCTTCTTCCATTGTTCTTGGGATTTTCACCATTGGTGCTGGGATTCTACGAAGTTCAAAGTAAAGTATTAATTTTCTATTGTAAGAATTCCTTCTTCTCATATGAATACTAGTATTTCTTTACTTCGCTTTGCTAGCATGAGTGGCTAAACTCCTCACAACTAGGGTTGTGGGATCCATGGCAGGAGTCACAATGTAGATTTCGGGTAGCATTGGGTTCAATTTATATGTTGTCACGTGGTTAATCATTTGTTATTAACGTTTTCTAGTGGTTGCAAACATTAGGACATGCCTAGGTTTAATTTGCTTGAACAAAGAGATTAAAATCGGGAAATTTGATTAACTACGAGGATTCGAGACTACCAACTCTCGTCTTATGATTAATGTTGTAACTAGATTAATCTACTCGATGTTTAGGATTGAAATAAGAAAGTTCACCTTTTCAAGTTCGAGAGAATTGAAAAGGAAATTCGTCTATTTGGTTGAGAAACGTTTAGATGATACCATTAATTCAATCACATCATGATATGCATATAGAAAGAACCCGGTTAAGCTTTGAGTCAAAATTGTACGACGCCATGGTGAACACTTCCCTAGTTCATTCTCATATTGATTAATACTCGTTGAAACTCGCACTTAGTTACTTGCATTGTTCAAATATTGATCACAGAAACCCCCCCCCCCAATTCACCGAAAACTATTGATTATTTGTCATCTAATTCACTAACGACTTAATTTGCACCTTATTCCCTGTGGGATCGACCCCAACCTCTGTTGGGTTCTATATTTGACGACGACCGCTTACACTTCTTAATTTGGAGTCGTAATCTGGGCGTATCAAATTTTGGCGCCGCTGCCGGGGAATACGGTTGTTTATTAAGTTCGGTGTGTTTATTTGACTCTTAGTCATATTTCTTGCTTTTACTTTTATTTGTTGTTTTTCTTTGTTACAGGGTACATAGTTGTGCATGCCAAGTACCCGACGCTCGGGTGAACCAATATTACCTTACGATCCCGAGCTTGCTAAAACGTTAAGGCGAACCATGAATGTACAACAACAAGAGGCAGCGAGACTCGCTGCAGCTCAGCAAGCCCAACAACATTTGAATGCTGGTGGTCTTGAGGACGATATTGAATTGAATGATGAGGTTTTAACGGGTGAGGGCAGACCGACTGAAATTTTTAACAATAATGCTCCAGCAGATCAGAGACCACAACAGCGAGGTAGAGGTCGACAGCAGCCAAGGCAGTATGCTCTGGATGATGATGAGGATATCGACCTGGATGGAGTTGGCGCAACGGGCGCCATTGTTCTTCCTCCGCTAGCGTCCTGGGCCAAGTTCAACATTACTAGCACAATTATTCAGCTGTTGAATTTGAGAGGGTTGTTTCGTGGTGTTGCTGGTGATGATCCGAACAGACACCTGATGAATTTCGTGGGTATCTGCAAGTCGTTCGAATTGCCTGGAGTAAGTCAGACAGTGATGAGGCTCAGGTTGTTTCCGTTGTCTCTGTCTGATGAGGCAGCGTTATGGTTGACAGAGCTAACCCCCGACTCTATCACTACCTGGGGAGAGTTGAAAGGAGCTTTCCTAGAAAGGTTCTTTCCTCCCTCTAGGATGATACAATTGAGGGATGAAATTAGAAATTTCAGACAACAACCTCATGAGGCTTTACATGAGACGTGGTTGCGGTTCAAGAAGAAGCTGACACAATGCCCGAACCATCAGTTGACCGATAATTTCCTGATGCAGACATTCTACAGGGCGCTAAATTCGGCTATCAAGCCGACACTGGATAATGCAGCAGGTGGAGCGTTTATGGGTCTCACCTTTATCGATGCCACAACTATTTTGGACCGGCTCACCAAAACCAACAGGGCCTGGCATACACGGGATACAGAGGTAGAGTCTAGCACTTATGCAGTTGGTATGTCAACAGAGCAGCGCAGGAAAGAGGAAGAGCGGGACCAAGATATGGCCCATCTGAAAACGCAAATGGACCTACTGACAAAGCATTTGTTGTCAGGAGGTATTGAGAAAGTGAAAGTTGTGGGTTCCCAAAGTAGAGCAACAGAGTCTGGGTCTGATGAGGAGGCAAATTATTTGGGTGGTTTCCAGGCTTATGGCCAAGGAAACCAAGGTCGGAACAATTACTATGAAAAGCCGGGTTATAAGAGTCGAGAACAAGGTGATTGGAGGAACAAAAATGATAGAGGTGGATTATACATACCACATGGGAATCGTGACAAAGCTAGCAATGAGTCAGGGACGTCTAAACTAGAGAATATGATGGCTAAGATGCTGTTGAAGGTAGAATCGACTGACTTCGGGGTAAAGGAGATGAGGACTGAATTATCAGCAATAAGCCAGGTAGTGGATTCACATTCCACCTCGATCAAGCAATTAGAGCAGCAAGTGAGTCAAATCTCGGCGTCTCTAAATCAAAGGAAGACAGGTACCTTGCCGAGTGACACCATTCAAAACACGAGGAATGACGGGAGTTGTATGGCGATCACTACGAGAAGCGGTAAAATATTATTGGAATCACATTCGGTAATTCAGACTCAGAAAGGTGATGTTGCGGATGAAAATATGGTAGAGGATGCTACTCATGTGCTCACGGATAAAAGCAAGGAAGTTGAAAAACTTCCAACTATGATGCCTCGGCCACCGCCTCCTTTCCCACAACGGTTGAAGAAGAAAGTGGAAGATAGCAAGTTCCTGAATTTCATGACCATGCTAAAGCAGATATCAGTGAACATCCCTCTGGTGGATGCGCTTGAACAAATTCCCGGTTATGCCAAGTTCATGAAGGACTTGATCACAAAGAAGAGGTCGGTAAGCTTTGAACCAGAAGACAACCTCCACCATTGTAGCGCCATTTCATCAAGGTCGCTAGTCCAAAAGAAAGAAGACCCGGGTGCGTTCACTATTCCTTGCACCATAGGGGAGTTTAACTTTGCAAAAGCTCTTTGTGATTTGGGGGCTAGCATAAACTTGATGCCGTTAGCCATCTACCGGCAGTTGGGCTTAGGAGCTCCCAAACTGACGACTATGAGATTGTTGATGGCTGATAGATCGGTTAAACGCCCGGTGGGTATTTTGTATGATGTACTTGTGAAGGTGGGGAAGTTCATATTTCCGGCAGACTTCGTGATTTTGGACTGCGAAGTGGACTTTGAAGTCCCCATTATTTTGGGACGACCCTTCTTGGAAACCGGAAGAGTATTAGTAGATATGGAGAGCAACGAGTTGACTTTCAGGTTGAACGACGAAGTAGTGAAGTTTAATGTGTGCAAGTCAATGAGGTAACCGAGGGACATGAATGTCGTCTCGGTTATTGATGTTGTTGCCAAATCTGATGTGATTGTTTCTGTTGAAGAGAGACTTGCTGTAGAGACGTTGGCAGCAGTCATGATGAACTTCGATGATGATGACATTGAAGATTATGAAGAAATTGTAAATGCTGTGGTTGGGATGGGGTCATATGGTTACGCCCCAAAGAAATTAGATCTCGATTTAAAGAACAGATCGACACCTCCTGTAAAGCCTTCTATTGAGGAAGCACCGGTATTAGAGTTGAAAGAGTTACCAGGCCATCTGAAGTATGCATTTTTAGGTGACAAAGATACCTTACATGTAATCATTGCGACAGACCTTGTGCAATCTCAAGTTGAAGCTTTACTATCCACACTGAGGAGACACAAGAGAGCAATCGGCTGGACCATTGCAAATATTATTGGCATCCCACCAGGTATTTGTACTCATAAGATACAGTTACAAGAAAATTGCACTCCCACCACCGAGCACAAGCGGAGACTGAATCCGCCAATGCAAGAGGTGGTGAAGAAAGAAATCATAAAATGGCTCGATGCTGGAGTGGTTTACCCAATTTCTGATAGCAAATGGGTAAGCCCAGTGCAATGTGTTCCTAAGAAGGGAGGAATGACCATGGTAGCTAATGAACAAAATGAGCTGATTCCATTAAGACCTGTCACGAGGTGGCGAGTCTGTATGGATTACCGGAAGCTAAACTCCTGGACTCTCCGTGATCATTTCCCCATGCCCTTTATGGATCATATACTGGATAAATTAGCTGACAGAGGTTGGTATTGCTTTTTAGATGGATATTCGGGGTACAACCAAATATCTATCGCCCCGGAAGATCAGGAGAAGACCACTTTCACCTGCCCCTATGGTACGTTTGCTTTTAGACGCATGCCCTTTGGTCTTTGCAATGCTCCTGCAACATTCCAAAGATGCATGATGTCTATCTTTTCTGATATGGTGGAGAACACATTGGAAGTCTTCATGGATGACTTTTAGGTAGTGGGTGATGCATTTGATGATTGCTTGACTAATCTGGGTCAAGCATTGCAAAGGTGTCAAGAGTCAAACCTCGTGTTGAATTGGGAGAAATGCCATTTCATGGTGAAAGAAGGCATTGTATTAGGGCACAAAATATCTATGAGAGGTCTAGAGGTGGATAGAGCCAAGATAGAAGTCATCGAGAAACTACCTCCACCCATTTCAGTAAAGGGTGTGAGGAGCTTTCTTGGTCATGCCGGTTTCTACTGAAGATTCATTAAAGATTTCTCTAAGGTTGCTACCCCATTGTGCAGGTTGCTTGAAAAGGAGACTAAGTTTGTCTTTGATGCTGAGTGTTTGAGGGCGTTTGAGTGCCTGAAAGAAAAGTTAGTGGATGCTCCTATTATAATTGCCCCGGATTGGTCCAAACCGTTCGAAGTAATGTGCGATGCGAGTGGTGTTGCACTTGGAGCTGTTCTGGGACAGAAGCAAGACAAACTTTTTCACCCCATTTATTATGCTAGTAAAGCATTGAATGGGGCGCAAAAGAACTACACAGTGACAGAACAGGAGCTGCTGGCTGTTGTATACGCTTTTGAGAAATTCAGAGCGTACTTACTTGGTACAAAAGTGGTGGTGCACACAGATCATGCAGCCTTGAGGTATTTGATGACCAAAAAGGATGCAAAACCTCGACTAATCCGATGGGTGCATTGTTGCAGGAATTTGACTTTGAAGTCAAAGATCGGAAAGGGTGTGAAAACCAGGTAGCGGATCATCTGTCCAGGCTTGAGAGAGAAAAGAACGTAGTAGATGAGCCAGAGATTGATGATGCATTCCCGGATGAGCAGGTGATCGCCGCGTCACTTGATATGGTGCCGTGGTACGCTGATTTCGCAAATTATGTGGTGAGTGACATGATCCCGGAAAATTTGAACTTCCACCAGAAAAAGAAATTTCTCCATGATGCAAGTAAGTTTTTCTGGGATGAACCGTATTTATTCCGGTTGTGTGCTGACAACATAGTGAGGAGATGTGTACCGGAAGTGGAAATGACAAGCATCTTGCAAGCTTGTCATTCGTCCCCAGTTGGAGGACATCATGCGGGTAATCGAACCGCCAGAAAAATCTTACAGTGTGGGTACTATTGGCCGACAATCCAGAAAGATTCCTATGAATTTGCCAAGTTCTGTGATCAATGCCAACGAAGAGGAGCAATCTCTCGCCGACAAGAGTTGCCCATGTCCACTATTTTGGAGGTTGAGTTATTCGATGTATGGGGAATAGATTTCATGGGCCCCTTTGAAAGTTCTTATGGGAACCGTTACATCTTGGTAGCGGTGGATTATGCTTCAAAGTGGGTAGAGGCGGTTGCTTTGGCCGATAACGAAGGGAGAAGTGTGGTGGCATTTTAAAAAAGAAACATCTTTGCTCGGTTTGTGATAACGCCCAAACTACACCTCAATTTAAGAAGTGTAAGCGGTCGTCGGCAAATATAGAACCCAACAGAGGTTGGGGTCGATCCCACAGGGAATAAGGTGCAAATTAGGTCGTTCGTGATTTATTTGACTAGTGGTCAATAATTTCCGGTAAATAAGGGGGGGGGGGGTTGTGAAATCAATATTTGA
>QJPP01005066.1:0-52888 GCA_003996215.1 Jaltomata sinuosa
AACTTGGCATAACCGGGCATTTGTTCCAGCGCTTCCACCAATGGTATGTTTATTGAAATCTCTTTCAACATGGTCATGAAGTTTAGGAACTTACCATCGTCGGCTTTCTTCTTCAACCGCTGGGGGAAAGGAGGTGGGTGTCGAAACATCATAGTTGGAAGCTTTTCAGCTTCCTTGCGTTTCTCCGCGGGCTTTGGAGTTTCCTCCTCTACCGCCTCTTCATCATCCGCAACATTACCTTGAGTTTGAACTACCGGATGTGATTCCGGTAACGTTCTACCGCTTCTGGTCATGATTGCCATACAGCTTGCGTCATTCCTCGGATGAGTGGTGTCGCTCGGCAAGGTACCCGTTTTCCTTGGGTTTAGAGATGCCGAGATGTGACCCACTTGCTGCTCTAGTTGCTTGATCGCGGTTGAGTGTGACTCCACTACTTGACTCAATGTTGATAGTTCAGTCTGCATCTCCTTCACCCCAGAGTCAGTCAATTCCACCTTCAGTAGCATCTTCGCCATCATGCTCTCTAGCTTGGCTGTCCCTGTCTCAGTGTTGGCTCTGTCCCGGTTACCAGGTGGTACATACAACCCACCTCTATCAGTGTTTGGCCTCCAATTTCCCTGGTCGCGATCTCTGTAACCATCTTTCTCATAGTGGTTGTCTCTCTAGTAGTTCCGACCTTGGTTTCCCTGGCCATTGACCTGGAAACCCCCCAAGTAATTGGCCTCCTCAGTCTCTATACCTTGGGAACCCACAGCTTGTACCTTCTCTATACTTCCTGACGTCAAGTGCCTTGTCAGGAGATCCAACTGCGTTTTCAGGTGCGCCATGTCTTGGTCGCGCTCCTCTTCTTTCCTACGCTGCTCAGCTGACATACCAACTGTATAGGTGCTAGCTGCAACCTCTGAATCTCGTGTGTGCCAGGCCCTATTGGTCTTGGTGAGCCTGTCCAAAATAGTTGTGGCGTCAGCAAAAGTGCGACCCATAAACGCTCCACCTGCTGCGTTGTCCAATGTTGGCTTGGTAGCCGAATTTAGTGCCCTGTAGAATGTCTGCATCAAGAATTCGTTGTTCAGCTGATGGTTGGGGCACTGTGTCAGCTTCTTCTTAAATCGCAACCAAGTCTCGTGCAGTGCTTCGTGCGGTTGCTGCCTGAAGTTGCTAATCTCGTCCCTCAACTGTATCATCCGAGAGGGAGGAAAGAACCTTTCTAGGAAAGCTCCTCTCAACTCTCCCCATGTTGCGATAGAGTCGGGGGTCAATTCTGTCAACCACAACGCTGCCTCATCAGACAGAGACAACGGAAACAACCTAAGCCTGATCGCAGTCTGACTCACTCCTGGCAGTTCGAACGACTTGCAGATCCCCACGAAATTCATCAAGTGCTGGTTTGGATCGTCACCAGCAACACCGCGGAACACTCCTCTCAAGTTCAACAGTTGGATCATCGTGCTAGTGATGTTGAACTTGGCTCCGGGCGGTAGCGGTGGAACAATAATGGCGCCCGTCGCGCCAGCTCCATCTAAATCAAGCTCCTCATCATTCCGTACACCATCGTCCTGCAGACCACCAGCATTCGGATTTTGTTGGGCCTGCAGTTCCGCAGCGATCCTTGCTGCGTCTAATTGTGCGGCCATATTCCGCCTCAATGTTCTCGCAAGTTCGGGGTCGTAAGGTAAAATTTGTTCCCCCGAACCTCGGGTACTTGGCATGCACAAATCTGTACCCTGTCAAAAACAAAAACAACAAACAAAAAATAAAAGCAGGAAATTATGACTAAAAGTCAACTAAACACACCAGACTTAATCAAAAACTGTATTCCCCGGCAACGGCGCCACTTTTTGATAACGCTCAAACTACACTTCTAATTAAAGAAGCGTAAGCGATCGTTGTCAAGTAAAGAACCCAAACAAAGGTTGGGGTCGAATCCCACAGAGAATATGGTGAAGATTAAGACTTTAGTGAATTATGTGACTAGTTGTCAATCGTTTCCAATAAATAAAAAGGGGTTTTTTGAAATCAACGTGAACAAAAGCAACAATAATGTAAGAGAATAATCAGTAGGAGAGAATGAACTAGGGATGGGTTCACCATGGCATTGTAACAATGTCGATTCTAGGCTTAACCGGGTTCTTTCTATATGCGTGTCACGATGTGATTGCGTCAATTGTATCGTCTAAACGTCTCTCGACCAAATAAACAAATTTCCTTTTCTATTCTCTCGACCTCGAAAAGATGTGCTTTTTAGCTTTCAATCCTAACATCAAGTAGCTTAATCCAGTTACGGCATTAATCATTAGACGAGAGTAGTAGTCTCGAATCCTTGTTGTTAATCAAGTTTTCCCGGTTTTAATCTCTTTACTCAAGCAAATTAAACCTAGGCATGTTCTAATGTTTGCAACCACTAGAAAACGTGACATAAAGTATGATTAACAACGTGACTACATGTAAATTGAACCCAACGCTACCCGGAATCTAAATCGCTACGTTTGCCATGGCTCCCACAACCCTAGTTGCGGGAGTTTTAGTTACTCATGCTCGTCGAAGAAGAGAAAATAATTGTATTCATAATAAAGGGAAGAAAAGTCTTACAATATAATGAAACAATCAATCTTCCAATATCCAAGAACAAGAAATACCAAGAACTCCACGAACGAATCAAGAACACGAGTTCAATACAAATGAACCGTGTTGTTTTCTCTCCAAAATAACTAAAAACGTGTTTTAAACTAATGGGTGAATGATAAATAAAATAAACCTATCATAGGGTATTTATAGGAGTAATAGAAGCCAAATCCAAAACGGGCTAGGAATCCCAAAACGCGGGCAGCCGCTTAACGCCACTGCCTTAACTTGACGGCCAGGCTGACGGACCGTCAAGGCAGTGACGGACCGTCGCCTGGACCGTCACTGTTAACCAGTGGTGCCACCTCCTTTGCTGCCTCCATGCGACGGTCTCTGTGACGGACTGTCACATGTGTGACGGACCGTCACTCAGGCCGTCACTCTTAGGCAGAATCCTCTTTTTCTCGTATTTCCGTCCGTTTCCGTGTTTGTTTCCATTTCCTACAAATACAACATAAAAACATCAAAAACAACAACGGTTGCTTGAAAACGCACGATTGTTCTTAGTAAAAAGGAGTCGAAAGTGACGTAAAATTTCAGCTAACATTTCACCGGAACCACGTATCACAAAAAATTCATGGACTAACACATGAAAAAACTAAAAAATTGATATTTCCCATACCGCGCCTCTTTTTGACTCGAAAAAATCCATGCTTTTCCTTCCGAACCAACCCACACCATTAAATAGGTCGTCACGGTCTCTCACAAAAAATTTCAGCCAAAATGCCACTGGTTAAAATCCATGCTTTTCCTTCCGAACCAACCCACACCATTAAATAGGTCGTCACGGTCTCTCACAAAAAATTTCAGCCAAAATGCCACTGAAACCACGTATCACACAAAATTAATAGACTAATACACATAAAAAAACTGAAAAATCAATATTTCCCGTTCCGCACCTCTTTTCGACTCGAAAAAATCCACGTTTGCCCCTCCGATCCAACCCACACCATTAAATAGGTTATCATGAACGCACACAAAAAATTTCAGCCAAAGTTCCACCGGAACCATGTATCACACAAAGTTCATGGACTAACACACAAAAAAACCAAAAAATCGATATTTCTCATTCCGAGCCTCTTTTCTACTCGAAAATATCCACGTTTGCCCCTTTGAACCAACCCACACCATTAAATAGGTGGTCACGGATGCCCACAAAAAAATTCCAGCTAAAATTTCACCAAAACCACGTATCACAAAAACTTCATGTACTAACACACACGAAAAAACTTAAAAATTGATAATTCCTGTTTCACGCCTATTTTTATCTAAAAAAAATCTATGTTTGCCACTCCGAAGCAACCCACACCATTAAATAGGTCATCACGGACGCTAACGAAAATTTTTGGCCAACTTTTCACTGTAACCACGTATCACACAAAATTCATGTACTAAAACACATGAAAAAATCAAAAATTGATATTTTCCGTTAAGCACCTCTTTGACTCGAAAACATCCAGGTTTGCCTCTCCGAATCAACCCACACCATTAAATAGGTTGTCACGGACGCCCATGAAAATTTTTGATCAAAATTCCACCTGAACCACGTATCACGCAAAATTCCTGGACTAACACACACGAAAAAACCGAAAAATCAATAATTCTCGTTCCGCGCCTTTTTTTGATTAAAAAAAAATCCACGTTTCGCCTCCGAACCAAACCATACCATTAAAAAGGTCGTCACGGACGCCCACAAAAAATTTTGATCCAAATTCTATTGGAACCACGTATCACACAAAATTCATTGACTAACACACTCGAAAAAATAAAAAAAATTGATATTTCTCGTTCCGCGCCTCTTTTTGACTCAAAAAAATCCACGTTTGCCCTTCCGAACCAAATCACACCATTAAATAGGTCGTCACAGATGCCCACAAAAAATTTCAGCCAAAATTCCACCAGAACCACGTATCACACAAAATTAATGGACTAACAAACACGAAAAAACCAAAAAATTGATATTTCCTGTTCCGCGCCTCTTTTCGACTCGAAAAAATCCACGATTGCCCCTCCGAACCAACCCACACCATTAAATAGGTCGTAATGGACAGCCACAAAATTTTTGGTCAAATCTCCATCAGAACCACATATCACACAAAGTTCCTTGACTAACACACACGAAAAAACTGAAAAAATTGATATTTCCCAATCCGCGCCTCTTTCCGACTCAAAAAAATCCACGTTTGCCCCAATGAATCAACCCACACCATTAAATAGATTGTCACAGATGCCCACGAAAAATTTTGGCCTAATTTCTACCGGAACCACGTATCACACTAAATTAATGGACTAACACACACGAAAAAAAAATGAAAAATCAATATTTCTCGTTCCGCGCTTCTTTTGGACTCAAAAAAATCTATGTTTGCCCCTTTGAACCAACCCATACCATTAAATAGGTCAGCACGGATGCCCACAAAAAAATTTGGCCAAATTTCCATCGGAACTACGTATCACATTAAATTCATGGACTAACACACACGAAAAAACTGAATAATCAATATTTACGGTTCCGCGCCTCTTATTGATTCGAAAGTTCACGGTTTACCCTCCAAACAAACCCACTCCATTAAATAGGTCGTCACGAACGTTCACAAAAACTTTTAGGCAAAATTTCACCGGAACCACGTATCATACAAAATTCATGGACTAACACACACGAAAAAACTAAAAAAATGATATTTCCCATTCCGCACCTCTTTTAAACTCAAAAATATCCATGTTTGCCCCTCTGAACGAGGTCACACCATTAAATAGGTCATCACGGATGCCCACAAAAAAATTCGGCAAAAATTTCACCAGAACCACGTATCACACAAAATTGATGGACTAACACACACGAAAAAACAAAAAAATCGATAATTCCTGTTTCGCGCCTCTTTTTATCTCGAAAAAATCCATATTTGCCACTCCGAACCAACCCACACCATTAAATAGGTCATCACGGACGCTCACAAAAAATTTTGGCCAAATTTTCACCGGAACCATGTATCACACAAATTTAATGGACTAACACACACGAAAAAAATGAAAAGTCGATATTTTACCGTTACGTTCCTCTTTTGGACTCGAAAAAATCCATATTTGCCTCTCCGAACCAATGCACACCATTAATTAAGTCGTCACGGACGCTCACAAAAAATTTTGGCAGAAATTCCATCGGAACCACGTATCACACAAAATTCATGGACTAACACACACGAAAAAATTGAAAAACCAATATTTCCCATTCCGCACCTCTTTTCGACTCAAAAATATCCATGTTTGCCCCTCTAAACCAAGTCACACCATTAAATATATCATCACGGATGCCCACAAAAAATTTCGGCCAAAATTCCACCATAAACACGTATCAAACAAAATTCATGGACTAACACACATGAAAAAACAAAAATATTGATAATTCCCGTTTCGCGACTCTTTTTGTCTCGAAAAAATCAATGTTTTCCACTCTGAACCAACCCACACCATTAAATAGGTCATTAGGGACGCTCACAAAAATATATTGGCCAAGTTTTCGCTCGAAACACGTATCACAAAAAATTCATAGACGAACACACATGAAAAAACTAAATAATTGATATTTCTCGTTAATCGCCTCTTTTTGACTTGAAAACATCCAGGTTTTCCCCTCCCAACCAAACCACACAATTCAATATGTTGTCACAGATGCCCAAGAAAATTTTGGCCAAAATTCCACCAGAACCACGTATCAAAAAAATTAATGGACTAACAAACACGAAAAAACTGAAAATCGATATTTACCATTCCGCGCCTCTTTTTGACTCGAAAAAATCAATATTTGCCCCTCTGAACCAACTCACACCATTAAATAGGTCGTCACGGACGCCAATGAAAAATTTTGGCCAAAATTCCACTAGAACCACGTATCACGCAAAATTCATGAACTAACACACGAAAAAATCAAAAAATCAAGAATTCCCGTTCCACGCCTTTTTTTTATTCGAAAAAATCTACGTTTTCCTCTCCAAACCAAACCACACCATACCATTAAATAGGTTGTCACGGACGCCCACGAAAAATTTTGGCCCAAATTCCACCGGAACCACGTATCACACAAAATTCATGGACTAACATACTCGAAAAAATAGAAAAATCAATATTTCCCATTCCGCGCCGCTTTTCAACTCGAAAAAATCCACGTTTTCCCCTCCAAACCAACCCACACCATCAAAAATAGATCGTCACGGATACCCATAAAAAGTTTTGGCCAAAATTCAAACGGAACCACGTATCACACAAAATTCTTGGACTGACAAACGCGAAAAATCGATATTTCCCGTTCCGCGCCTCGTTTCGACTCGAAAATATCAACGTTTCCCCCTACGAACCAACCCACACCATTAAATAGGTCGTAATGGATAGCCACAAAAATTTCGGTCAAATCTCCATCGGAACCACGTATTAAACAAAATTGATGGACTAACACACACGAAAAAACTGAAAAATTGATATTTTCCATTCCGTGCCTCTTTTCGACTCGAAAAAATCCAAGTTTGCCCCAACGAATCAACCCACACCATTAAATAGATCATCATGGATGCCCACAAAAAAATTTGGCCAAATTTCCACCGGAACCACGTATCACACTAAATTAATGGACTAATAACACACACGAAAAAAAATGAAAATCAACCTTTTCCGTTCCGCGCTTCTTATTGACTCGAAAGTCCATGTTTTTCCCTCCGAACCAACCCACTCCATTAAATAGGTCATCATGGACGCTCACAAAAAATTTCAGGCAAAATTCCATCGGAACCACGTATCACACAAAATTCATGGACTAACACACACGAAAAAACTAAAAAAACGTTATTTCCCATTCCACGCCTCTTTACAAATAAAAAAAAACCATGTTTGCCCCTCTGAACTAAGTCACACCATTAAATAGGTCATCACGGATTCCCACAAAAAATTTCGGCCAAAATTCCACCAGAACCACGCATCACACAAAATTCATGGACTAACACACACGAAAAAACAAAAAAAAATGATAATTCCCGTTTTGCGCCTCTTTTTATCTCGAAAAAATCCATGTTTGCCACTCCGAACCAACTCATGCCATTAAATAGGTCATCACGGATGCTCACGAAAAATTTTGGCAAAATTTTCACTAGAACCACGTATCACAATAATTTAATGGACTAACACACACGAAAAAAATGAAAAGTCGATATTTTACCGTTTCGCGCCTCTTTTGGACTCGAAAATACCCACATTTGCCCCTCTGAACCAATGCACACCATTAAATAGGTCGTCACGGACGCCCACAAAAAATTTCGCAGAAATTCCACCGGAACCACATATCACACAAAATTCATGGACTAACACACACGAAAAAATCAAAAAATCGATAATTCCCGTTTTGTTCCTCTTTTTGACTCAAAAAAATCTATGTTTGCTCTCTCCGAACCAACCCAAACTATTAAATAGATCGTCACAGACGACCACAAAAAATTTCAGCCAAAATTCCATCGGAACCACGTATCAAACAAAATTCATGGACTAACACACTCAAAGAAAATAGAAAAATTGATATTTTCCATTCCGCGCCTCTTTTCGACTAGAAAAAATCCACGTTTTCTCTACCGAACCAACCCACACCATTAAATAGGTCGTCATAGACGGCCACAAAAATATTCGGCCAAAATTCCATCGGAACCACGTATCACACAAAATTTATGGACTAACACACAAGAAAAACTGAAAAATTGATATTTCCCATCCGTGCCTCTTTTTAACTCGAAATAAATCCACGTTTGCCCCTCAAAACAACCCCACACCATTAAATAGGTTGTCACGGATGCCAATGAAAAATTTTGGCCAAATTTCCATCGGAATTACTTGTCACACAAAATTAATGGACTATTACGCACGAAAAAAAATGAAAAGTTGATATTTCTCGTTCAACGCCTTTTTTGGACTCGAAAAAATCCACATTTGCCTCTCTGAACCATCCCATAACATTAAATAGGTCGTCAAGGATGCCAAAAAAATTTTTGGCTAGAATTCCATCGGAACCACGTTTCACAAAAAAATCATGGACTAACACAGACGAAAAAACCAAAATATTGATAATTTCCATTCCGCGCCTCTTTTTGACTAAAAAAATCCACGTTTTCCCCTCTGTACAAACCCACACCATTAAATAGGTTGCCACGTGCACCCACAAAAAATGTCATCCAAAATTCCACCAGAACCACGTATCACACAAAATTCATCGACTAACACACACGAAAAAACTAAAAAATCAATATTTCCCATTCTGCGTCTCTTTTTGACTGGAAAAAATCCACGTTTGCCCCTCCAAACCAACCCACACCATTAAATAGGTCGTCCCGGATGCCCACGAAAAGTTTTGGCCAAAATTCCACCGAAAACACGTATCACACAAAATTCATGGACTAACACACTCAAAAAAAATAGAAAAATTGATATTTTCCATTCCGCGCCTCTTTTCGACTCGAAAAAATCCACGTTTGCCCCTCTGAACCAACCCACACCATTAAATAGGTCGTCAAGGATGCCCACAAATTATTTTTCCAAAATTTCACCGGAACCACGTATCACACAAAATTCATGGATTAACACACACGAAAAAAACTGAAAAATTGATATTTCCCGTTCCGCACCTCTTTTCGACTCGAAAAAATCAGTGATTTCCTCTCCGAACCAACCCACACCATTAAATAGGTCGTCATGCACATCCACGAAAAATTTCGGTCAAAATTCAATCGGAACTCGTATCACACAAAATTCATGGACTAACACACACGAAAAAAAAATCGAAAAATTGATATTTCTCGTTCCGCGCCTCTTTTCGACTCAAAAAAATCCACGTTTACCCCTCTGAACCAACCCACACCATTAAATAGGTCTTCACGTATGCCCATGAAAATTTTTGGCCAAATTTCCACCGGAACCAAGTATGAAACTAAATTAATGGATTAATACACACGAAAAAAATGAAAAATCGATATTTCCCATTCCACGCCTCTTTTCGAATAAAAAAAATCCATGTTTGCCCCTCTAAACTAAGTCACACCATTAAATAGGTCATCACGGATGCCCACAAAAAATGTCAACCAAAATTCCACCAGAACCACGTATCAGACAAAATTAATGGATTAACACACATAAAAAACCCAAAAAATTGATATTTTCAATTCTCGCCTCTTTTTGACTCGAAAAAATTCCACGTTTGCCCCTACGAACTAACCCACACCATTAAATAGGTCATCATGGATGCCTACGAAAAATATCTGGCAAAATTTCACCGGAACCACGTATCATACAAAATTCATTGATTAACATACACGAAAAAACTAAAAAATCAATATTTCCCGTTTCGCGCATCTTTTTGACTCAAAAAAATTCACGTTTTCCCCTCCGAAAAAACCCACACCGTTAAATAGGTCATCACGGACGCCCATGAAAAATGTCAGTCAAAATTCCACCTGAACCACGTATCACACAAAATTCATGAACTAACACACACAAAAAAACCAAAAAATTGATATTTCCCATTTGCGCCTCTTTTTGACTCGAAAAAATCTACTGTTGCCCATACGAACCAACCCACACCATTAATTAGGTCATCACGGACTCCCACAAAAAAATTTAGGCAAAATTCCACCAGAACAACGTATCACAAAAACTTCATGGACTAACACACATGAAAAAACTAAAAAATTGATATTTCCCATTTCCCGCCTCTTTTTGACTCAAAAAATCCACGTTTTCCCCTCCTAACTAACCCACACCATTAAATAGGTCGTCATGGGTGCCCACAAAAAATTTTGGCCAAAATACCACCAGAATCACGTATCACACAAAATTGATGGACTAACACATACGAAAAAAATTGAAAAATCGATATTTCCTGTTTCGCGCCACTTTTCAACTCAAAAAAAATCACATTTGCCTCTCCCAACCAACCCACACCATTAAATAGGTCATCACAGACGCCCACAAAAAATTTCACCAACACCACGTATCACACAAAATTCATGGACTAACACACAGGAAAAAACTAAAAAATCAATAATTCCCGTTCTGTGCCTCTTTTTGACTCGAAAAAAATCCACGTTTGCCCCTCCGAACCAACTCACACAATTAAATAGGTCTTCATGGACGCCCACGAAAAATTTCAGCCAAAATTCCACTTGAACCATGTATCACACAAAATTAATGGACTAACACACACGAAAAAACTGAAATTTTTTATATTTCCCATTTCGTGTTTCTTTTCGACTCGAAAAAATCCGCGTTTTCCCCTCTGAAGCAACCCACACCATTAAAAAGGTCATCACGGATGTCCAAAAAAAATTTCAAGCAAAATTCCATCGGAACCACGTGTCACACAAAATTCATGGACTAACATACACGAAAAAACTGAAAAATTTGATATTTCCCATTCCGCATTTCTTTTTGACTTGAAAAAATCCATGTTTGCCTCTCCGATCCTACCCACACCATTAAAAAGGTCATCACAGAATCCCATTAAAATTTCAGCCAAAATTCCACCAGAACCATGTATCACACAAAATTTATGGACTAACACACACGAAAAAACTGGAAAATTTGATATTTCCCATTCCGCATTTCTTTTCGACTTGAAAAAATCCACGTTTGCCTCTCCGAACCAACCCACACCATTAAAAAGGTCATCACAGAAGCCCATTAAAATTTCAGCCAAAATTCCACCGGAACCATGTATCACACAAAATTCATGGACTAACACACACAAAAAAATAAAAAAATTGATATTTCCCATTCGCGCCTCTTTTTTACTCGAAAAAATCCACGCTTGCCCCTCCGAACCAACCCACACCATTAAAAAGGCCGTCACGGACTCCCACAAAACATTTCAGGCAAAATTCTTGGAACAACGTATCACACAAAATTCATGGACTAACACACACAAAAAAACTGAAAAATTGATATTTCCCATTCCGCGCCTCATTTTGACTCGAAACATCCAGTTTTGCCCCTCCGAACCAACCCACACCATTAAATAGGTCATCACGGGTGACCACGGAAAATTTCAGCCAAAATACCACCAGAACCACGTATCACACAAAATTGATTGACTAACACACATGAAAAAATCAAAAAATCGATGTTTCCTGTTTCGTGCCTCTTTTCAACTAAAAAAAATCCATGTTTGCCTCTCCCAACCAACCCATACCATTAAATAGGTCATCATTGATGCCCACGAAAAATTTCACCAACACCACGTATCACACAAAATTCATGGACTAACACACACGAAAAAACAAAAAAATCAATAATTCTCATTTTGCACCTCTTTTTGACTCGAAAAAAATCCACGTTTGCCCCTCTGAAGAAACCCACACCATTAAATAGGTCGTCACGGACGCCCACAAAAATTTTTAGCCATAATTCCACCTAAACCATGTATCACACAAAATTAATGGACTAACACACACGAAAAAATTAAATTTTTTTATATTTCCCATTCAGCATTTTTTTCCAACTAGAAAAAATCCACGTTTGCCCCTCCGAATAACCCACACCATTAAAAAGGTCATCACGGATGTCCATGAAAACATTCAGCCAAAATTCCACTGGAACCACGTATCACACAAAATTCATGTACTAACATACACGAAAAAACCAAAATATTTATAATTCCAGTTCCGTGCTTCTTTTTGACTCGAAAATATCCAAATTTGCCCCTTTGGACCAACCCACACCATTAAATAGGTACTCATGGACGCCCACGAAAAATTTCAGGCAAAAATCCACTAGAAGCACGTATCACACAAAATTCATGGGCTAACACACACAAAAAAACTGAAAAATTGATAATTCTTGTTCCGCGCCTCTTTTTGACTCAAAAAATCCATGTTTGCCCCTCCGAACGAACCAATGCATTAAATAGGTCATCACGGACGCCCACAAAAAATTTCACCAATACCACGTATCACACAAAATTCATGGACTAACACACACGAAAAAACCAAAAAATCTATAATTCCCATTCTGCGCCTCTTTTCGACTCGACAAAATCCATGTTTGCTCTCTCCGAACCAACCCACACCATTAAATTGATCGTCACGGACGCCCACGAAAAATTTCAGCCAAAATTCCACCTGAACCACGTATCACGCAAAATTAATGGACTAACACACACGAAAAAACTGAAAAATCAATATTTCTCAGTCCGCACCTCTTTTCGGCCCGAAAAAATCCACATTTGCCCCTCTGAACCAAGCCACACCATTAAATAGGTTGTCACGAACTCCCACGAAAAATTTCAGTCAAAATTCAATCGGAACCATTTATCGAATAAAATTCATGGACTAACACACAAAAAAAGCAAAAAATCAATATTTCCCATTCCGTGCCTCTTTTTGACTCGAAAAAATCCACGTTTGCCCCTCTGAACTAACCCACACCATTAAATAGGTCATCACAGACGCCCACGAAAAAATTCAGCCAAAATTCCACCGGAACCACGTATCACACAAAATTCATGGACTTGGCGATCGAGATGCCCACGAATTTAAAAAGCTCTTGGCGATCGGAGCTTAGCTTTAGTTTATCTTTCACTTTATGTACTCTATTACCATTCAGAGACATTTGTATATATTATTTTGGATCGTTTGCACTCCTTACATGTAGTTCTGGCTCTATACTATGACACCAGGTCTTGGGTTAGTTTTGGCGCCTGTATACATACATGTTGTTCTTTCCTTTATCTTATGTATCCCTTGCTTTCACCTAGTTTACGTATTCTTCTGCTTGTTGGTTAGATAGTAGCCCATTAATAACTGTTCTGGGCTACGGGGATTGGTTCGCCTACGGGGGGGAGAGGTTGTAGGTGCCATCATGATCGAGAAATCGGTCATCACGGATTTAATAGATTTGCCACTCTGAACCAACACACACTATTTAATAGATCTTCATGGATGCCTCCAAAAAAATTTAGCCTAAAAACCGCCGGACGCACATATCACACAAATTTCATGGACTAACACACACGAAAAAATAGAAAAAATCCCCATTTGCTATTTTGAAATTTTTTTGACTCAAAAAAACCTACATTTTCCCCTCCTAACTAATATGCACCATTTAATAGGTCATCACGGATGTCCCTGAAAAATTTTGGTCAAAAAATTATCGGGCGCACATATCACACAAAATTCATGGACTAACACACAAAAAATAAAAAAATCCCCATTTCCTATTCCAGACCTCGTTTTGACTCAAAACACCTATGTTTGCCTCTCTAAACAACCGTGCACCATTTAATAGGTCGTGACGGACGCCCCCAAAAAAATTTGGCCAAAAAATATCGGGCGCACATATCACACGAAATTCATGGACGTTAATCCATGAGATGCTTCCAAAATCCTAAAATTCTTATTTTTAGGCCATAAAAATCCTAGATAAGTGACGTAAGCCCATAAAAAGCATTCACTATCATTTACTAGGTCCTTACAAATGTACCCATGAGATTCAAGGTCAAATAGTCCCGATCGCACATATTCCAGAAAAACCATGGACTATAATATCCACGAGATGCCTCTAAAATCTTAAATTTCTGTTTTGGGGCCATAAAAATACTAAATGAGCGACGTAAGCCCATGAAAAACATTCATTAACATTACTAGATCCTTACGGATGTACCCATGAGATTTGAGTTCAAACAGTTCCGATCACACATATTTCAAAAAAATCATGGACTAATACCCACAAGATGCCTCCAAAATTTAAGTCAACAAGAGTCAATGAACATTTTGGTACATAAAACACATTTTTAGTTTAAGATCACATGATTTAAAAGTCTCCATTAGTTTGTTAAGGCTCCATGTACATTCAAATTAAAATACATAAATCGAAAGAGAAAAGACATCAAATGCACCTTGAACTTGTCTCGAAAAGTCGATTACACACTTGAACTATTATGGTGACCTATTACACACTTGTACTCCTCAAAAGTGAATTTATTTCCACCTCAAAAGCTGATGTGTCAAAAAAATTAAAAAGAAAAGAAAATAGGCGCGTAAAGCAGTCAAATTAATTAAAAGAAAAAGGAAAACACTGTCATTTTCCATGGACAACTCTCTCCATTTCTTCTTCTTCTTCATGCCATTAATCTTCTATTCTCCTTCTTTTTTCTTAACAAAATCACTTCATTTTCTTTCACTAATCTACTTGTTATTTTTTACCATTCTCTACCTTGAACTTGAATGAAACTTTTGGTGATAATATTTGGTGTTGGGTTATAAAATTGATGGTAATTTATCTTTTATTGCGATAATCGGCAATGAAATTAGTGTGATTTTGGTGGTAGATGTTGATATTTGTGGTTATGATATGATGAATTCCAATGGTGACAATGGTGGTGGATCTAGCGGTGAATGATTTAGTAATACAATTTTAATGGTGAAAGTAAAATTTTATAACAGTTATTGTTATGAATTTCAACAGTGACAGTGATGACAATTTAATTTTGGTGAACATTGAAATTAATCTATTGGTGGTGGTATAATTTTGATGTGGGTTTAGTGGTTGGTGTTGAATCTGTAGTGGTTCTTTGTAATATTTGATAGGGGAAATGAAGGTGATGTGATTCCAATGATGGATTTGGTTATTGGTGTTGAATTTTGTGGCGGTTCTTTACTATTTTTATGGTGACAATGGTGGTGATGTGATTCCAATGGTGAATTTAGTTGAATTTATCGCGATTGTTTGTAAGTTTTTTATGATAGTAGTGGTTGTGGGATAATTTCGATGGTGAATTTGATTGTGCGTGGTGAAATCTACGGTGGTGAAGATGTGAATTTGGTGATGATGACAACAATGGTGGTGTTTTAATGGTGAATTTGACTGTGTATAGTGAAGAAGAAGCAATTGGGGTGACATGGATTTTTTTAAAAAAATCTGACATAATAACTGATGTGGCAATGACATGGTGATGACGTGGCGAAAGTGTAAAACACCTTCCATTATGTGACTGATTGTATGTGCTTTAGGGTGGAAATAAATTCACTTTTAAGTAGTATAGGTGTGTAATAGGTCGTCATAATTGTTTAAGTGTGTAATCGACTTTTCAGGATAAATTTAAAATGTATTTGATGTCTTTTCTCTAAACCGAAACAAAGAAAGTAGTTCGAAGAAATGAACTCTTATGATCTCTTATAAAAAAACATAAAATTAAAAATAAATTTATGAAAAATTAGAAGGTTCGAGGAAATGATTTCTTATATTCATAAAATAATTTTATGTTGCTTCTTGTCACTTTCAAATTAACTTGTCCCTCAGGCCTCATCAACTAGGCAATTGGTGGTTGAAAAAGTCATTAAACAAAGCTAATTAGGTGTGAACATTATTTCTTTGACCAAATTCAAATTCAATTTAATTCTAAACGTATTGAAGTTTCCTGAAAGTGACAAAATGATGTGTTTTATACAAGTCAATCTATTTCTTGACTTAGTAAACGTTTCGGAAATAAATCACTCAACCAATAATTATTTTTCTTTTGATTTTCAACTTGATGCTCGATATTCACGTTAGAGCTCTAACTAATACAATTTGTGTTGCATAAAGGTACATTTAAGAGGGAACAATTGCCTAACAAGATTTTTTTTATTTCTCAGATCTCGAATTTGAATCTGCAAGTCATCTCGAGGCTTTCAAACCAATGAAGGAATTCTATCATCCCACTACAACACTGGCCAATATTTATTATTTTCCTTTGTCAATTGTCTTGTTAATGGTCAAGTTGATTGTCTACACGATGAGGGTCAAAATATCTACCCCTTCGTTCATTTTTACTCTTTACATTTTGTATTATCATTGTCAATTTGATTAATCTTTGAAGTTAAATTAAATTAGATTAATTTAATATTTAAATATTAAAAAATTATATGAAAAATACTATAAATTACAATCCTTCTTAAATTAATATGATGTAAAAGTATATCTTAAAATGTTGATCAAAGTTCATATAGTATGATTTTCGAAAAATAAAATATAACAAGTAAAAATAAACGAAAAGAGTAATTCCCATAATTGCATGATCAAAAGGAAAAAGTTAACAAGCATCCAGCTTAAAAGCATGAGATTCCCTGAAAGAAAAAGGAACAAATTCCTAATGTAAGAAAAATCATATAATTACAAAAACTACAAGCTGGAATCAGTTGATGTGAGATTTGACAAGCTGTCACTTGCAGTAATTTTTATTTTTATTTTTATGGCTCCAATTAATTCAAATTTACAAAAAATAATTCTTCACACAGTTTTAGATTTTTTATTGTTAAAATTCCTAAAATTTAAATTCGAGATTTCTAATTAATGGTGACAGATCTTATCTGTCGCATAATAACTATTGATATTTAAGATATTAAGTTAATCACATAAAATATATTATTTCTTTTAATTATACACGTCAATCTCAATTAATAAACGCTTGAAACTTTCCGACTTATTGAAAATGTAATATATTTCAAGTGATTAACTTATTTATGTAATGAACGTTTGATAATACATGTAAAAAAACAAACCAGAATTTGAATAAAAAATGTCTATATAGCAAAATTTTATCATGTATTCAAATGTTAAATTTGAACACGCCATAAGCCCATAATTCAAATATCTAAATAAATTTAAAGGGATTATCATTGTATTAAGTCATTCATAGAATTTTAATTCGAAACTTTTAATTAAGAGCGAACAGATCTTATCCGTCCCATAACAACCACCATGGACATTTATTATAAAGAATTAAAAGATGATTCCCCACTACACCTGTCAACTCACTCATAATTGTCTTAAAAGACTTGAATCTCTTTGAATTCTTCCACCATATTTGAATGTTAAAATTTCATCTAAGCAGCCATATATGATTATATTCAGACACAAAGAGCTTATAAATTTCATTGAATCATAAGTATATTCTTTATTCTTACAAGGAAAAAAAAATATGACAACCATCTTTGGAATAATCGAGGTTAATCTTGTTAGTGCTCGAGGTCTCAAAAACAACGAATTCTGGGGTATTTTTTCTATCATGATTCACTACTCTTGTCTCGTTTTTAGTTTTCATCTAGTGTTCGATATTCATTAATCTGACTAAATTCGAATTTGCACTAGTACTTTTTTTCATTTTCAACGTCTCGAATCTGAGACTTCTAATTAAGAAAGAAGGAATCGCAATCATCCTATCATAACTTATATTTTCCTTCATTTGTTCCCCTGATTGAGAGTTTTCAATTTATGAATTTTGAACCATAATTTTTATTATTTATTTTGGATAAATTATTATATATATTGAGTTCTGCTAAATTCGTACTTAATTTGTGTAATTGTAGTCGTGCAACTTTAAGCTTCAGATTAATTCTGGTGAATGGGCAGATCAGTTTTATGGTCCGTTTCATTATAAATATTTTTTTTTGTTATATACCGTCAGATTTTTCTGTAATGGTCGTTCTTTATAACTATACAATTAAATATATCGGCAAAGTTTTTCCTTGAAATTAATTTTTTATATTATATGTATATGTTTATTATAACAATTTTTTAGTAGTCAAAAATATATGAACAAACAATGTCATTATAGAGGATTTGACTATAGTTCTTTTCATCGGAGATCGACAAAATATAGCATAAGAGATTGATATAAGTATTGTATATTAAATTTTTTTGAAGGATCATTTAATTTTCTTTCATTAAAATTATAATTAATTGAAAGAAGTTCATTTCCTCCATTGTTGAACTCATTATGTGCACTCCACTATTATTGTCCTTGTTGTTTAATTACTTTAATTATATTTATGTGCACATATTTTAGTTTTTTTTTTAAAAAATAATAATTTAATATGGTGTTGATGTATATTGTGTAGGTGGTGGAATAGATCCATATGTTTTGCTTCAATATAGAGGTCAAGAACGCAAGAGTTCTACTGTTCGAGGTATTCATTAATAAATTATATATCTCCATTCTTGATCTTTTTCTGTATATATTGTTATTAAGCCCTCATTAACATACATAAACCTGTTCTCATAGTTGGATTCAAAATTTAAACTTAAAATGAATTCAGAACTACTAGTATTACTTATTATAGATTTAATGAATTTCTGTATATAAATTTATGTTTGTATTGAAAATATTGAGTTTAAATGAATTCAACACCGCAACTCTACATCCACCTCTTTTCCCGTCTCTATTAGTAACCTTGATATGGCTTGTTAGAGGTAGCAAAATTAGCCCATGAAATTATAATCTGTTCAATTCGCTCAAGTTTGGATTGATTACTGACCCGCCTATTTATTAGCTCAGCCCCATCAAACTTTGAGTTGATATCTAGCACAAATTAGAGTTGGGCGGGTTACCCACATTCTAGCCTATTTCAACCCAATTAATTTTTGGGTGAGCCAATAATTCACTCGTTTATTAACTCAACCCATTTTGACCCCTCCAATTTCAGCCCAACTCCCATTTGCCACGTATATGTCTTGCAATATAAACCATGAAAGATGGAGATTAAGTATAATTGTACTTTTTAGCCCCCACGTTAATAGCCTGTTTGATCAAATTTTTGAAAAGTAAAAAACGTTCATTTTCAAATGTGAAGATGTTTGGCCAAGCTTTTAGTTTTTAATAACATAACTTATTTTTATGTAATATTTTTTTCAATCATAAAAGCAGGGCAAGGCAGTAAACCAGAATGGAATGAAAAGTTCACATTCAAGATAGAATATCCTTCAGTAGATGGACAGTACAAACTTATACTTAAGCTCATGGATCATGATACATTTTCTGCAGATGATTATCTTGGTGAAGCTATGTAAGTAAATATTTTTTGTACTTTTGTTGTTCGAAACTTGAATTTCGATTTCGACTTTGTAAAATTCTGGAGGAATTCTGTCACAAAATACACGTAGCAATATAGCGGGGGCTTAAATTTTAAGGTCATAGAAACCTGCAAGAGTAGCGGAGTTGGTTGAGCAGGTGATCTCCCAGATGAGGGGGGAGTCTCATGTTTGAAACTCCTTGCATGCTTTTTTGGTCAAGCTCGTCACATGTGACTTGCTTGGTGCGGTTTACCTCTCCTGTGTGGTTTCAGACTGTTATATTGGAGCGAGTTTACCTTGTGCGTACCCAAAAAGTAGTGGCTGCCGGTTTCCTCGTCAACAATTTCTTTTTGTACTTTTGTTGTTGAAGCTTCTACGTAAAACAACCTTTGTACCTCACCCCCCAGGTAGAAGTAAGGTCATGCGTACACTTTAGTCTCCCCAGACCCACTTTGTGGGAATACACCAGGTATATTGTTGTTGTTGTTGTTGTTAGTTGTCGGAACTTGAATCTCCATTTTAACATTGCAAAAATCTGTCACAAAATACGCATAGCAACATAACAGGGGCTTAAATTTTATGGCCATGCCGAGTTGATTGTGCTTTTTCGGTCGAGCTTGTCACACAGAGCTTGCATAGTACGATTTATCTTTCCCGTGTGATTTCGAACTATTATATTAAAGCGGAATTTACCTTGTACGTACCCGAAGGGTAGTGTTGCTGGTTCCTTTTCCACAAGTTTTAAGGTCATAAATTACTTTATTAAAACAAGTCTTTTCTTATCCCCAAATTCTATTTACCAGCACATATTTTTAGATTTATTACCAAGTTATTAATCATGCGTAAAAGCTGAAATTGGTTCAATCAATTTTGTAGTATCTACTTGAAGGAATTTATTGAAGTGGGATTGGAGAATGGAAGAGCTGAAATTCATACTAAAAAATATAGTGTGGTGGGCAGTGATCAATGTTACTGTGGTGAAATTCAAGTTGGCATCACTTTCACTCCAAAGGTACATTTTCTTTTGACATAGCTACCCCAATTTTTTTAAAATTTACGATTACCCGATATCAAGAATTTACTGATCCGATTAATCTTAACTCGTGGAATAAAATTATAAAAATAGCTATAGTTTAGTCCATGTAATTAAACCATAGCCACTATCATGGAGTGTGAAAACTCTAGCACATTGTCAAGAAGTTTCACCTATAGAATTTGAAACTCTATGACGACAATATCTATTTTTCAAAAAATAGGGCCAAAATGTGGCAAGTGGGTGCTATTTCTACTACTTTGTGCCATGTAGGGCTCATTTTTCATTTCCAAAACTTGAAAGTGAAACCTCTAATTAAGGGTGGTTGAGAGATCTTATCCATCACACGACACCCTTTGGTGGTAGCAACATGTACTTGTTTCACATAGAGTAAAAAAAACCTAGTATGATGACAATTCTTTTGCAAATATTGGTCAATCTTGCCTGAAATTTTTAATATTGAAGGATGAAAGGAAAAAAATGATGAAACGGAAGAAAGTTGAGTAAATAAAAATACTTCTTTCATTCAATATATGTGACACAGTTGAAATTTTGAGAGTCAATCAAGTTTTTCTTTGACCGGAATTTCTCTATATATCTTTTAAATATTTTAAGTTGTTGATTATTGTAATTTATAGTACTTTTTACGTAGTTTTCAATTATATGTCCGAATTTACGGTCAAAGTTTAGAAGTTTGAATCTCAAAATTTCAACCGTGCCACGTAAATCGGGACAAAGCAATGCTAATGTAATGGTTCATGGTATGTTGAAATGTTTGACAGAAGGCAACTCATGATGCTGAAGAAGAATATGGTGGATGGAAGGAGAGTGACGATTACTCATGAAGTAGCTACGGAATGCGGATCTAGTTTTGCGGAGAGACCATGAATTCACGTGCACCATAATTCACTCGATAAATCCGCCCCGGCCCGAGTAGCTAGCTGGCTTGTTCCCGCATTTATGTCTGCCTGATTTTGTACACTTTGTGTTGTGAATAGAGTAAAATTTAAGATCCTCATAGCTTTTTTCTCATATTTATGCATTATGTTTTAAGAGATTGTTTGTTACTAAATGAAACAATTAGGGATGGCAAACGATGTGTTATTTAGAAATGTCAACCCACCCTGTCTTGCCCCGCATAATTTTTTTTCTCCTTTTTTTCTCTTTGTTATTTACATATTTGTAAATTCAAAATTTTGGATGGTTTTCAAGAATTGATGATCAGAATGCACCATATATATATATGTGTTAGAAGTATGGGAGAACACTATATAATGATTATGAAAAGAGGTTAAGTTCTATGCATTGATGATTTATTTAAAGATTATTTCGTGGTTATTAAGAACGAACTAAATCATCAGATGATTTTATTTCTCAATTTTCTTAATTGCTCCTACGAAACTAAAATTATAAAGGTTGAAACCCCCCAATTATTAACTTATTAATGTAAGAACAAGTAGAAATGCAATTAATTTGCTTTGAGTACTCTGTAGTTTCTTAGCTTCTTCTCTTGACAGGGTAAACACTTGTCTTTTTAGTTTGTCGAGAAGAATATCATCTTTTTATATTTAAAAATAATTTAATTTGAAAATTTTTATTTTGTTTTTAATGAGATGATTTATAGCAATATAAATGTCTAAGAATTATTTTGGATCATAAATTTCAAAAGTTTTTTTTCTCTTAAATTTGATGCCTAAGTCGAATAGTACCACATAAATTGAATCCGGGAGTATAATTCATTAGGTAATTACAAGTAATTTTTCTGATAAATAATATTTTATGGTGTGTTTCATTAAGGTAATAGTTCAGATAGAAAACTCACACTTTCAATATTTAGGTATACAACAACATACCTAGTGAAATCTCAGAAGTGAGGTCTGGAGAGGGTAGAGTGTACGCAGGCCAACCACTACCTCGTGGAGATAGAGAGACGGTTTTCCAAAGACCCTCGGTTCAAGTGCAACAAATCCATATAAAAGAGAAGAAAACAGTATCTTTTAAAGTACTCAAAAAACGGAGATAATGTAGGTATATTTTTAACCTTTAACTCTGGGGTTTAAATGTACCTTTTAAGATTTCCTTTATTGGAGATATTAATTAGGATGTTGATAGGTTACCAATTCTTTAAATTCCACACCATAGAAGAACTCATCTTTCAAATAGGACCAAGGGAGAATAGATAGCAGGGATCACAGAGAGAGCACTACACTTTCAAAAACAATTTCAATACCACTGGAAAAACTCCATAAACACCACAAAATCTCCCCACAATCTCTGTCTTTGTACTCGGTTCCAGATTCCGGTCATGTTACACGCAACCAAGAGCATTGTCAGTAAAATGAAGGATGGTATTCTACAGCTAGAGGATATCAACAACAAAACGTTTGAGCAAGAACTCTCTTGTTAAACCTGATTTACTCATAAGGGCCGGAGGAGAACATAGAATAGTAACTTTTTATTGTGCCAGCTAGCTTACAACTCAGAGTATGCCAATTGGCACGATAAAAAGTTACTGATTCTCTGTTCTCTTCTGGTCCTTGTGAGTTAATCAGGTTTTAGCAAGAGAGTGCTTGCTCAAATGTAGTGTTTTCGATATTTTTCTAACAGTAGAATATCATCTCTTACTTTACTGGCAATGCTCTTGGTTTCTTGTGACAAATTACACTAACTCTAAAGAACCATCTCCCTATAGTCTCTTTGTCTTTGAACTCAGTTCCAGATTCCGGTCATGTTACACGCAACCAAGAGCATTGTCAGTAAAGTGAAGGATGGTATTCTACAGCTAGAGGATATCAACAACAAAACGTTTGAGCAACAACTCTCTTTGAGGTGTGCTAAATCCGATTTACTCATAAGGACTTGCGGAGAACAGAGAATCAGTAACTTTTTATTGTGGAGCTGGCTTAAATAAGAAGTTAATGATTCTTTGTTCTCCTTCGGTTCTTATGAGTAAATCAGGTTTAGCACACTTGGTAGAGAGTTCTTGCTCAAATAATTTGTTTGTTTTCGATATTTACCCTAAACGTAGAATATCATTTTTTACTTTATTGGCAATACTCTTGGTTTCTTGTGACAATTACAGAAAGTGGAAATTAATGGCTACCCATAGTTAGAAGAAAGTTGTCCACATCCCAATAATTGAAGTAGGTGGGACAACATCACAACTTATGTAAGTCTCTGTCCTCTTTCAATTTTTTATTTACCACGAGTTCCAGAAAAAAAGTTTTATATTAGGGTGTGTTTGGTACGAAAGAGAATATTTTTCATGGAAAATATTTTTCTGGAAAATGTTTTCTTCGAAAATAAATTGGTTTCTTATTTATTTTCTAGTGTTTGGTAAATAAGTCAAAAAAAAGTTATCTCAAAAGCATTTATATGTATCTAGCAAAACACTATAGGGGTAGGGGTGGAGTGCGGGGCCTCGGGGGTGGCTAGGATTGGGATGGTCAAGGGGTAGAGGTTGGGGGTGTTGGATGGTGGGAGGATACAATAACATAGAGTATCACTTATAGAACTTGTTTTCCCTATTTCCTTTAAGTAAGTCATTTTTAAAGAACTTGTTTTCCTATAGAAAATATTTTTCAAAAATTTTGTCCAACCAAATATGAGAAGTAAATAAGAAAATATTTCCGAAAAATATTTTCCTCCATACCACACACACCCTGAGTTTAATCCTTTTTCTTGCATTTGTCCTTTCCTTTCAGCATTGAACTAATATTTGTTCTTCTAATTCTTTATCGAGGATGTTTTTATTTTACATTTTTTTTAAATTTCTCCTTATTTCATCATTCAGAAGGAGAGCCTTGGAGCAATAATAAAAGTTAGTGTACGGGTAAGTTATACTGCAGAAAGTGCTATCGTATCGGCTATCGTGTGATTATTATTATGCAGCGGCCAAACGGGGAATAACAAGAAGAAGAAAAACGAATCACCAAGCACATATTTTTGGAGTAGTAGAATAGAATAGATTTACTGAAAATGATAAAACTTCAATGTAAATAGCATGGAAAGATATTGAAGCAATAAGTATAAAGATTTTACATTCAAGAAATACACCTTTCAGAGACTACAACACTCTGAAGTACAAACAGTACATGACTCCAAGTAGTACTATACGACGACTTTACTAAAAAAAAACTAGGTAAACGAAAAGTAACATATTAACTTGTAGCTCGGAAAACATGTTACAGAAAGAGATCCTAATTTCTATATTTCCAAATATGTGTTATTCTCGATTCTGGTGTTTCCTTTGTGTAGTCTAAAGCCAATTCTATCATGGAGGCTATGCAAATTTCACTTTTGTGTACTGAGGCATCGTAGTAGTAGTTGTTATTGGTAGACTGTTCCCAAATTCCATTCTCCCGCTATCCTACTAAACTCCTTGGAACGAAACTCTGGTATTCCTTTGTTCGTTTCTCTTTATCTTTTTTCTTTTTTCTTGATAATCATGGTGTTTGGGCTTGCGCCCACTTCGACTACACCTTTGAATCCCCTTTTGTCCAAATCTTCGTTCATGTACTTCTTTCCAAACACCATTAAGCAAGTCATGTTAGCACTCAAGGACCCAATCTTTGCACTACGATCAACGACAATGCTTCCTTTTTAAGTGATTCGATCATAAGTTCAACTTGTTGGCTTGTCATGGATTCAAAAATGAGTTGATCTATTGGTATCCGCTTTAGGTGGTAACCATATGGACTCTGCCTCTTAACCTCTTGTCTTGGGTTGAGAGAGCCGTGGATTGCTCTCGGCAAGGAACTTTCTCTCTTAAAGAAGGTCTGTAATGCCTGGCACTTTCCTCATTAAAAGTTAAATCACAACAGTTTCATTTCGTGCTTAGGATGGCATAACCTTAAAGTTAAGGGCGAGGTTCAAAGAAAGGCATACGGTGGTTACCTAGGCACCCAGAGAGGAGGAAGGGCGTAGTAATCGACGAAATGCTTCGGGGAGTTGAAAATCATCATAGGTCCGGAGATTGTACACAATTTGCACCAATATGGTCCATACTTTCCTAATACCAAATTCTTCTGGGCATAAGCCAATTACTGAGTGGTCTCTTTATGAGGCCTACTAGCAAAGATATGATCATATGTCTTGAGGAACTTCTCGGCTGCATCTGCATATGAGGCAACGATTTCAAGTACCAGTCCCAGGCGCACACACATACATAATAGGACCGCGTTTCTTGGCTAGTTTTTGTACATAATTGAGGGGAAAAAAGCAACAAGAAGGTTAAAGATAAATAGTTTTCCGAGTCTAAGAGATGTGTCAATTCATCTCTTAGACGCAACAGGAAGACATAGCAGTAAGCATAATTGACAGGGGAATGAGCATTTCAGTTTGTAAATCGGCTTTCCAATATAACGCATTGACAGTTACGTTACGTTATGTAGCTGATAGGGGATAAAATGATCTATCTCATTTGATGTTACAATCCTTTCCCTTTCCTATTTTAAAAGAGAGTTTTCGCCTCTGTCGTTGAAAAGTCAGGACCCGAAAATTCGCACATCTTGTCAAACTTTGGCTCCAAGGAAAAAGAAATCAGCCAAGTAAATTGGCACACCACATAGGGATGGACCCCACACATCTCCTCTTTGTTCTATTTCACTACTAAAAACTGGGTCTAAAGTTTGAATAAAGGGATAGCCGACTTTTATGACTTTGAACAATTGTACCATTCCACTACATATGCTTTTTGATAAAATATTTTTATTGTTTTTATTTATACTTTTCAACTACAATTTAGCACTTCAAAAATCGACGGATGTCCCCGATTTCTGTAAAAATATAATAAAAAATCGAGGGACTGCATTGAGTGCTTTCTTTTAAAAAAATGATAAATTTCACGCAAAAAGAAAACCACGGATGTCTGTCGGTTTTTCCCTTAGTTTTTTGGACCGACCCTGTCCTCGGTTTTCGCGTTGTTTTTAGTAGTACTGTTCTGCTAATATTTCAGCTATAAATTCCACACCTTAGTAGCCCAAAAGGACATACATCCTTCCTTCCTTTAATTCCACTTCAAATACTTTCATCTCACAAGCTAGCAAATTAATCTGTTAGAAATCAACAATATAATAATGGAGTCGTCAAGAATTAGTTTGCGTCCATTTAGATTAACAGACGCTGATGATATATTGTTATGGGCAGGCGATGATCGCGTAACTCGTACCATCCGATGGGAGACTTTGAGGTCAAAAGAAGAAGCCTTGAGTTTCATCAAGGAAGTGTGTATACCTCACCCTTGGCATGTATCGATATGCATCGATGATCGATCCATCGGATTCCTATGGGTAATCCATCCAGCTCCAGCGTCGGGTGACCTTGAGAAGGATATTGAAATTGCAGACATAGGTTACGCGATTGCAGTTGAGTATTGGGGGCAGGGGATTGCTACAAAGGCACTCAAAATGGCAATCCCTCGAGTATTCAACGACTTTACTCAAATAGTAAAGCTTAGAGCATATGCTGATTTGGAGAACAAGGCTTCTCAGAGGGTCATGGAGAAGGCCGGGTTTAACTACCAATGTTCACTAACATATCACGGCGACTTCAAGGGATCTGTAATTAAGGTTGATTTGGTAGTTTACAACTTACTATCCACAAATATGTAATGAGTCTTTTCATTTATGTAAAAGGCTGTCAATTAAGATGGCGTTCGCCAATTAATAACAAAGGTAGTTTATTGATTTCAACAAGCTCTGAAACTTGGCAATGGAAGTTTGGTGTATGCTTGGTTTCTGAACTGCACATTATCTCTGGCAAATTTACTTTGCTCCAGAGTTACTTGTAGCAAAACGTAGTTTGCGAGGTAGTAATTCGTTCAATGTGGCTCACTCGCGATCTTTATATCTAGCTTCATTTGGTACAAAACCAAATCTAACATCACGTAGATTTGATCCGATTCAGCGTGTGCTTTATTATGAGCGATGAATCTGTGAAGAAAAGATACTCCACAAACACTGGACCCAGGAAACGCCTTTTTAATTGCATACACATATCGATATCTACCATCATGAAATGGCTCCAAGTCAATAAGCTTTTTCCCGAATACTTCTGCAAGATCTAACTTTTCTTGATTGATGTTGCAACGACTAAGTAATGCACCTAACATGGAAGCATTCAGTCTGTTCCATAGGCATTTCACAAAGAAATGTGTCAGCTTCTGTTAAACGACCTGCACGTGCTAATACATCCATCGTGCAGGCATATATAACGCTCACACTTAGCTGTACCAAGAGAATCAAAGAAACGCCAAGCCTCCTTAACTAGTCAGTTCTCCATGAGCACAAGTGCATAAAAGACACAAGTACGTAATCTCACCTTTAAAACCCGCATTTCCTTGTACAACTCTAGAGACTCGGTAACCAGCCCGTGTGTTGCCAAACCTCCAATCAACTCGAGGATCAAAATAAACACATTGCGACTAACATTAATGTGGTGACTCAGGTTTATTTGAGCGTGAAAGCAGAGAACTCTGTTCTCAGAGCTCAGCAAACGAGATCATAAATTGTATTAACTCAGCAAACTCTGCAGCAAACGGAGCAGGGAGGGTTGTATTAACTCTGCAGCAATGCCTAAGCAACCTTAACATATCCACGGCACAACATCCCCACATTTCCCATGTTATTAACAAGGCATGGAGTTTCTTCAACTCTGGAATCGATTTAATCTTACTTAGCAGCCTAGGTGGGTCGTGACAAAGCTGGTATCATAGCTTCAACAGTTTAGATGAATGGGCTTGTCTCGGGTGTCAAGTATCATGCTATTAAAGGATTCACTCATGTGATTCGAAACCATTCACTTGGTCATTTATCGTTTAACCAAGAAGAAGCCTCTGAATCTAAATTGAAAATTTCAAACATGCCATCATTAATTCATTAATTTTTACCCAAAGTAGAGGCGTCTCACGCAGAATCTATGGCTGACGAATGGCAACACATTTAGTGAAGTGTTTGGAACTCAGATGATGGTCTTCTTCTGACAATTATAATGAACAGACATCGATAAAATGAGCAGCAGGAAAGTGAATACAATATCACCAACGATTTATTCGGATCACATGTATCCTTACAAAATAGATGTTACAATACGGCAATAGTTATGGTTTACAAAATACTAAATCAAAAATAGGTGAGACATGTAAACATGCTTATTCTCTAAAACAAAATTTAACAATGTACGGATAAAAACAGAAATTTGGAAGATATATAGTACTCTAGATGCATGGTCCCTCAAAACAAGCTTCAATTCCCTGCATATATGCAAGATAAAAAGTAGAAGTGATCATCATCATCTGAATACAACAAAGATGGAGATTTTAATAATGTGAAGAATCGAAGAACTTTTTAGAGAAATTTAAAACTTGCTGCGACTGTTATAGGTGTAAACCTTAAGGAAATTATTTCCCATGTCCTCTTGTTCTTGTTCAATCTCTCTTGCAGATTCCTCAGCACGAGGGGGGCAATCATGTAATTCAATTGATTCCAACGTACCAATTTCCGCAAAATCTGTTGGAATTTCTTGCAGGTACTTGCATTCCTTCAGGACAAGGCGTTTTAGATTTGGGAAGTTATCACTGCTAGCTTCCCAACACTTAAGATTTAGGTTGTCCAGTAACAACAATTTCAAGCTTTTGAATTTGACTTTATCACTCATTCTCCATACACGATACCTGGCTTGACAACGTTTAAGTTTGAGCTCTTCAAGATTTGGCAACACGATAAAAGATGATATTTCTTCCCAAATAAAATTACTACACCAAGTTAATGACAACCTCCTAAGTGATGTTGGTAAAACAAATTTCTGGATGGGGTCTTCCACGAAATATGACCCGTAATACTTGGAGCTCTGAGATTGATTCAGGAATATCTCCAAGAAATGGAATTTGGAGATATCTCAAATAAAACAACTTTGTAATCACAAGTGGAAATGACTCGAACCTTACAAATCTATTGAAGATGACCAATACCCTGAGAAGGTTGAAACGAGAGAAAAACTCATGTATTATAGGATCATGACGGTAGATGGGCAATATCCCAAGAAGCTTAATACGGGGTGAAAAAGGTAGATCCAAATGAGAAACTAAGTAGATAGATCTGGCAATAAGGGGTAATAGCTTATAACAATCATCATCAACTGAACAAGATAAGGTCTGAAAACTGAAGCGATGAACATTATGCTTTTGTGCTGGAAGAGTAGGGTGAGTTCTCTCGACATGCATAAACTTTGTCATTTCAGCTTCTATCAAACAGAAGTCACGCAGTAGATCATGTATTCCACATGTTTTTATCTCACCATTGAATCTCCTTTTTCTACCCTGTATCAAATTCCTGCTAATAAGGTCCTCCAAGTAATCTATTGCCACTTCCTCTAAACTTTTATCATTTTTGGAAGTTCTTATGAAACCTTCTGCGATCCATAATTGGATCAATCTCCGAGCAACCTGAAAATCCTCCGGAAAACCAGCCATAGAAAGAAAGCAAGGTTTGAGGTGATTAGGCAAGTGGTGGTAACTCAAACCGAGCACTGCTAAGCATTTATTTGGATGACTAGCTATGACTTCGCTTAAGGTTAAAGACAACATGTTCCAACTTTCTAATGTCCTGGCCACTTTAGAGAGATGTCCTGCAATCACTGAAATCGTTAAGGGTAGTCCTTGGCATTTCTCAACTATTTCCTTTCCAATTTCTTCCAATTCAGGAGGATGATCATGTTTCGGTCCAAACACCTTATCACAAAGTAACTTCCAACCGTTTTCTAAATTCAAGAGGTTCATCTCATGAGGGCTACTAGTATTTGCATACATCGCTACCTCTGTTTCCCTAGTAGTCAATAAGATTCGACTCCCATTGTTGTCATTAGGAAATATTCCTCTTAGACTATCCCAAACATCCGTACTCCAAATATCATCAACAACAACAAGGTATCTTCGACGCTTTAGGTTTTTCTGCACTAGGTCGGCTAACTCACTCTCATCCATCTTATCATAATCTTTTTCGTCGACACTATTTGTTTGCTTTGAAATGCAACATATATCTTCTAAGTATACATTTCTACATCGAAATTCTTGAGATATTGTAACCCAAGCAAGAGTGTCAAAGTGATACCTTATTGGGAGATGATCATAAGCTTTTCTAGCGAGTGTTGTTTTGCCTATGCCACCCATGCCTGATATTGTGACAATGTCTAGATCCAACGGTGGTCCTGTCAATCTTCTAATTATTATCTCCAAGTCATCATCAAGTCCGTGCACGATATCAGCTTCCAACTGATCTGACAGCATTGGATAACTTGTAGAAGAAGTGTCAATCTCTGAATCCCTGGATAATTCAAGAATTTGATCAGCATCATGAGAAAGAATCTCCATCACTTGTTTCTTAGTTGTATCCATTTTTTCAACAACCGGTAACAAATCCGGATGTTGTAAACTTCGAAATGTCCACCTGGAGACTTTGATGAATTGAAAAAACTTCAGCTCGACAACATCTTCTGCATCACTAGCAGCAATTCTTATTTTTTCCTCCAAAAATTTGATTTTTTCGGGGTCAAACGTAGGCCTACTGTTAGTGCTAGTAGAACCTTCAAGAACATCATGAAAATATTGAGCAGTAGCATGAATAGATTCGAGCGCTTTAGGAGTTTGACCTGAAATCATGAATTTTTGGTGTCTGCTCAAGAGTTTGAAGAAGAGAAATTACAGCACTATAAGCTGCCATCAAAAACTGCTCTGCTCTTTAACTATTTTTCTCTCAAATTATTATTTGTTTGTATGAATTATTTGATACAAACAGATAAAAAAAATAGCATGGGCTGCCTTGTATAATACCCTTTAATTAATTTCATGGAAATTACTTGAGCGCGAAGTAACAAACCTCATAGTGTATCAAGATTGACTAGCAGAATAATTAATCTTTGCAAATTTACTTGAGACAACCAAATGTTAGTTGCATTAAGAAAAGAGGATTAACAAATTGAATTAAAAAAAGGATTTGACTCAACAACTATAGAACCTTCTCAGTTTATGAGTTTCTATGAAATTTTCTGGAAGATTTACTTAAATAGTTAGATTTGACTGTAGGATTTAATGCGAAATTGCTCCAAAATCTAAACAAATTCAGGAAACTGTTTAGCCAATCGCCTCATAGATAATTAAGTGATGAAGACATGTTCCAAAGCCTGAATTGTTTGGTCGTGCTGCTATGCTGTAACGTGCAGTCGTCCCAAGGCAGCAGAATGTATGGTATACGGTTGCAGGATGTATGGTATTCCTGGCTCCGCCACTGTTTCCTCCGGACGTTTTATCACCTCCTTTATTGAACTTGTATTGACCTCTTTTCAAGAGGTAATGAAAAGCATGTCAACGGCAATAAGTTAATTAGCTTGAATGTAATGCAGAAAAATGGATCAGCTCATCTCAACTACTAACAGTTACCAACTTGCGGGATGATTTGTGTACTGGCGAGGCGATCAAAGGTCATATTTATTATTATTATTATTTATTATTTATAGTTGGAAAAGGTAATTGTATGGGCCTTTGCTTCGAGAACAATCGTATTAGCGCCTAACAAGCGAGCCATGAAGGTGATGCACTTACAATCAGTCGCTAGGATAGTAGTTAATCTAGGAGCTAAGGCTCGAAGAAGATGAAGGCTAATTCAGGGATCTAACCGAGAAGATTAGCTAAGAGATGAAAGAAGAAGGAAGAAAGAGTAGATTGATATTTTCATAAATGAGTAAATCAGTACATTTCAAGTGTATTTATACAGCTAAGCAATGGGTAAAACGAATGAAGAAGAATACAGCAAAAAGTAACTAACTAACTAATTTCTTGACAAGTGAACAGTGTTAACTGCTTTCTTGACAACTGAACAGTGCTAACTGCCTAACAGTTCTCTAACAGATTTCCTTAATTCCAGCTCAATCCTTTAGCTGCTTTTAGCTCGACTACATCCACTTGCATCAATACCCCCCATTTGAAGACTAGCCTTGTCCTCAAGGTCGGAATGAAGGGAATCTATGCTGTAGCTCAGTGAGAAGTTCCCAGGTGGCCTGAGTTGTGTCAATGCCCAGCCATTTAACCAACACCTGACAAACAGCCTTATTACCCCTCTTGATCATCCTCCTTTCTAGTATAGCCTCAGGCAAAGGACAGTAGGGACTAGACATGTGTAACACTGGAGGGTGGTTGAGGACAGCAGGTACTTCATGGCATTTCTTCAACTGTGAGACATGAAAAGTAGGATGGATCAACACATCTGCTGGGAGCAAAAGCTTATAAGCAACTTCTCCAATCTTAGCATCAATCAGATAGGGACCAAAGTACTTGGCAGCTAGCTTGTTATAGGGTCTAGTGGCCACACAGAACTGCCTATAATGCTGTAACTTCAAATAGACCCAATCACCCACACTAAACTGTCTATCAGACCTGTGTTTATTGGCCAGATCTCTCATTCTTTGTTGAGCCCTGGACAAATGGAACTTCAGCAAGGCAATAATAGCTTCCCTAGCCTCTAAGGATCTATCAACCATCTCACTGGATGATTCACCAGCCAAATAGGGAAGATGAATAGGTGGTTTTTTACCATAAAGAACTTCATAAGGAGAGAATTTGATAGTTGAATGGTAGGTTGTGTTGTACCACCACTCAGCAAAAGGCAAGTAGGCAACCCACTCCAAGGGATTATCTGAGCAGAAACACCTCAGATAAGTCTCTAAGGTCATGTTTAAGACCTCAGTCTGACCATCTCTTTGAGGATGGTAGGATGTAGACTTATGCAGCTGGACTCCTTGCAAGGTGAACAATTCTTGCCAAAATAAGCTCAAGAAAACAGGATCTCTATCACTGACCATAGTAGAGGGCATACCATGCAACCTAAACACATTGTCCAAGAAGCTTTGAGCTACAATCTGAGCAGTGTAAGGATGCTGCAAGCAAATGAAATGGCCATACTTGCTCAACCTATCAACCACCACTAGAATGACATCTTTGCCCTTAGACTTAGGCAAACCCTTAATGAAATCTAGGCTAATGTCAGTCCAAACACTTTCAGGGACGGGTAGAGGTTGAATTAAGCCAGGATAAGCTTAGGCATCATACTTGTGTCTTTGGCACACATCATATCTATTAATGAAGCTCCTGATATCTGGAACCATGGACTTCCAGTAGAATAGGGACTGCAATCTCCTAATGGTAGCATCCATTCCAGAGTGGCCACCCTGAGGTGTAGAATGCCACAATCGAATAATGTGTTCTCTTAGATGAGGGTCAGATCCCACAACTAATCTACCCTTCCACCTAAGCTGAGAGTTAATCCAAGTGAAGGATTTATAAGGCTGCACTATCAGTTTAGTGATCAAGGTCTGTAAAGCAGCATCAGAAGTCCAAGATTGTTGAATCTGGCAGAAGTGTGTATCATGGGGTGTAAGCAAAGATAAAGCCAACAGATCTGCCCCTTGATTCCTAGAGAGAGCATCAACAGCCTTGTTGTCCAGTCCCTTTTTGTATTTAATAGTAAAGTCAAAAGCCATGAGCTTTGAGATACCAGCCACCTGCAAATCAGTATGTATGTTTTGTTCCAGCAGATGTTTCAATGCCTTCTGGTCAGTCCTGACTATGAAGGGCCTGCTTAACAAATAATGTGACCACTTGGTCACAGCAAAAACCAATGCCAGCAATTCTCTATCATAAACACACATAGACTGGTGTCTAAGGGCTAGTGTTTTACTAATATAGGCAATAGGATGCCCCTGCTGCATTAGGACAGCACCAATACATGTACCACTTGCATCTGTCTCAATAACAAAAGGTTCATCATAGTTTGGCAGGGCCAGAACAGGAGCAGTCACTAAGGCTTCCTTGAGAGAAAGGAAGGTTGTACTAGCTTCTTCAGTCCAAGCAAAGTTGTCCTTCTTAAGTAAGTCATGTAGAGGTCTGCATATATCTCCAAATCCCTTGATGAACCTCCTATAATACCCTGCTAGACCAAGGAACCCTCTGATTTGCTTGATGGTAGTAGGCAGTTCCCAGGCTTGAACTGCAAATATTTTCTTAGGATCAGTTGCTACTCCTTTTGCACTGATAAATTTCCTAAGTACTCCACTTCTTTGACCCCAAAAACGCACTTAGATGCTTTAGCATATAACTGGTGGTACTTCATCAACTCAAACACAGTTCTTAAGTGATCCACATGAGCAGACATAATTCTACTATAAACCAAAATGTCATCAAAGAAAACTAACACTGATTTTCTGAGTAATGGTTTGAAAACTGAATTCATGAGACTTTGGAATGATGAAGGGGCATTGGTTAGCCCCAAGGGCATTACCAAGAACTCATAGTGACCCTCATGAGTTTTAAAAGTTGTTTTATGCACATCTGACTCTGCCATTCTCAATTGGTGATAGCCAACTCTAAGGTCAATCTTAGAGAACACCTCAGCACCTCCTAACTAATCCAATAGATCCTCAATAATAGGGATTGGGAACTTATCCTTCATTGTTAAGTGATTCAGATCCCTATAATCAATACAAAGTCTCCAACTACCATCCTTCTTCCCAACTAGCACAACTGGGATGCATATGGACTAGTACTGTGTTGTACAACACCTTGGTCTAACATTTCCTGCACCAACTTCTCAATGATGTCCTTTACTTCAGGGAAGCTGTAAGGTCTCTTACTAACAGGTACTGCAGAGTCTATAAAGGGTATTCTATGATCATAGGGTCCTCTGTGAGGGGGTAGTGCAGTAAGAATATCAAAAATACACTTGTACTGTTCCATTAAGGAATCCAAAATAACTGGAATGTCAGTACCTGTAGCTGTGATGGCTTGGATGCTGTTACATTGTGATGTAGCAGGTGTGCTTAATGACAACATATAAAATTGTACTTGTTCTTCAGGTTTCTTATTCAACACCTTAGCCTTAGTAGTCTTGATTTGAGTAGTTGCCCCTCTCAAAACATGTTTCTTCCCTTGGTGCATGAACTCAATGGTTCTGTTGCTAAAATCAAAGAGAATTCTCCCCAATGTACTCAACCACTGGACTCCCAATACTATATCAACATTTCCTAGTGGCAGCAATAGAAAATCAGAAGAAAATGTGGTCCCTTGTAGCAACCACTGCAGATTCCTACAAATGGAAGCAGTTTGTACCCTCCTCCCATCAGCTACACTAATAGACTGTTCCATGATTGTGTTGGCCTTGCATCCTAGCTTCCTTGCCACTTCTTCATCAATGAAATTATGGGTGCTACCTGTGTCAATGAGGACCTGTAGGGGTTTTTTCTCATGATAACCAATGACTCTAATGGTCTGGTACCCAGTGGCACCAGTAAAGGCTTGCAATAAGATTGTCATACATTTATCAGGATTAGCAATGTTATCAATTGCTTCTTGATCCTGGAACTGATCTTGTCCTAGAGTCCCCTCCATAGTTGCATCTCCCTCTTCATACAACTCTACTAAGAACAACTGTTTCTTGGCCTTATATACATGCCCCCTTACATACTTTTCATCACAAAGGAAACACAGTCCTTTGGCTCTTTTCTCATCCATCTCTGTTGCAGTTAAGAGCTTTCTCCAATTAGTATTGCTCTGGAAACCACTAGGTCTGCTATAAGAGGGTTCAAAGGGTTTCTTGTAACTAGTATTAGCTGGTATAGGCTTCTGGAAATTTGGAGTTGGTAAAATGGGAATCTGGTTTTTCCCAGAAGATCTAATTCCCCAAGACTGAGCTTGTGCCTCAAAAACTTCCTCTTGCAATCTAGCGAACTTGTAAGCTTGCATCAGGGTATTTGGTGTCTGGATCCTTACTGATTTGTTCAATTCAGGTTTGAGCCCCCCTAAGAAACAACTGATGGCATTCTCATTAGACAAATTCACCCCAGTCAGCAGCCTATCAAACTCGGCTTGGTAAGTTCTTACATTGCTGGTTTTTTCCAGGTGTTTAATGGCTTCCATTGAATCTTCATATCCATCCCCAAACCTTTCATTCAAAGCCAAGATATACTCAGTCCAAGTAGGATCTACAACACTGTTCCTAGCTTTCATATATGACATATGCCAGGCAATAGTCTCTCCATCTAAGTGAATAGATGTAACCTTGACCCTCTGATTATAAGGAATTTCATAATAGAGAAGAATTGGTCCACCTTATACAACCATGTTTTCAGATCTTGCCCAGAAAATCTAGGGAAATCTAACCTAGAGCATCGAGTGAGGAGATTACCAGGTACACCAGTCTGAAGGTCTCTACCTGTGTTCAACTGTCTCAATTCTCCAGAATTGTCACCTCCAGCAGAAGATTCACCTCTGCAATTGTCCAATTCCTTGTCTCTATGCTTCATACCACCAAGAGATTGCTTGATTTCCAGCAATTCCTTATTGTCATGCCCTATTTTTTACCAAGGTTAGATAAAGCACAACTTATGGACTCTGAAAGAATTTAATTTATGTACAGAGTCGCCACCTAATTTTTAAGGAAAATAAGGAAACCTATTTTTGATTATTGATATGTACGACTCGCATTTTAATCTGCGAAAAACCATTTGAGATTCTAGGTAAGGGTTCAAGTTATTCCGAAGGGAAGGTGTTAGGCATCCTTCGAAATCCACAAATGTGGTACCCGACTAAACTTAATTTTTAAAGAGAGAGGAGGTAAAACATCATTTTTTGAAAAGTATAAATATGAACAGTAAAAAATGTATATATACAAGTGCAAAGAATAATTTTAAAATATGTGCGTAAGAGTATAAAAATGTATTTTTATATGTATGAAAAAAATTTAGTGTGTATGAAAATTTATATGTAAGAAAGTATAAAAAAAGAGTGTAAAAGAATGTATATTTAATATAAAAAGTATGTAAATATGTCAGTATAAAAAGTATGTAAATATGTTAATATAAAAGAATAGATACTACTACAAAATATATATATATGAAAAATGTATAAGTAATATATATTTAAGTACAAATAATGTAAGAATAAATATATTGAGTAAGGAATGTAAAATATGTGTATAATGTAAAAAATGTATCGAAAAAATTGTACAATGATTTATATTGATTGACTTGCATTTTCGTTACATATTATTTCGTTTTTGCAAGAGAAGATGAGTTTAAGAATGAGAAAAGAATATAAATTTTAAAAGTGTTTTTAACAAAAGAATATGTAAAAAAGGATTATTTGAAAAGTTCAAGTAAAACTAATTAGAAGGAAAAAGAAAGAAAAAGACGTCCTAATGTTTGCGTAACGTAAGAATATGAATTAATTAACTTAAGTATCTAAGTAAAATTAATTTGTTTATAAAAGTATTTACGACTTAAAGTTTTGCCTAAGCGCGTAGTAACAGATAAGTAAATAAAGGGACACTCCCACCCGACACCCCAAAAATAAAGTTTTCACTATATTTTAGTTTTTGTACAATTACAAGAATTACAAAAATATAAATAAAGCAATGAATTTTGGGGAGATCTTCAAACTCCTTTTAATCATCGTCTTCGGGAAGCATCCTCGCGTACCTGTATAAACACTTAGAAAAAATATTAATAACAAATAAATATTTACCAAAATAAGTCAAGAAATACATATATGTATGTAAATATAAGAAAATAAAATTTTATTGTAGTATGGGCTCAGATATGTAGTTGTATTAAGTTTTAGATACGCCATGGCTGCGAAGCATCGGTTGGCCACCCGAGATCACCTCGCCAAGATACGGATCATAAAACTTTTTTATTTTGTCTTTGTAATATTACAATTTCGTCATCGCCCAAACTTATTTTCTCGCCACGTTGTATATATGTATCCGTCTTTTTTATTGTGGAGGCCTCAAAAATCGACGGGAGTTTTTTCATTGGCCAATGCAGTGTAGTATTTGTTCGATATCAGTGTAATATCAAAAATAGTAAAGAGCAAGGACAAAATCGTCCAAACAGCCCCAAAATCGGTTAAAACAGTACCGAGCAAAAACCCATCTCCGGAGTAAATTTTCCGGGTGAAAAATGGCACAAAAGCAACCAAAATAATCCGAAGACAGCAACAAAAATACAGGAGCAACACAAAGATGAACGTAAGTAGCCGGAAAACACCCGACGCCGCCTGGAACAACCAAACATTCGTGTAAATTCGTCAGCCAGATACAAACATTTAGAAGCAAAATAACATAGCACAACAATAAAGGTCTGAAAAAATGGAGCTCGCCGGAGAAATAATAACTCCGGCCAGATCTGCAAAACAATACACAATAACATATTATCTCAACAAAAATCCAGTCGGTCGGAGGCGTTTTTCTCCGGTCAGATCTGAGAGATCCGGCCAAGGAGAAGAAAAGGTGGGGATTGTGGAGTTGAGAGGGCTTTCCGGCCAAATTTGGGGACCTCGACGCCATGTTTTCCGGCGTGGCAGCGGCGAGACGGAGAGAAAAGGGAGAGAAAAAGAGAGGAGCGTTGGTGGCGGTGGCTGCTCAGACGCTCGCCGGTCATCACCTCCGGCGAGCCAGCAAAAAAAAAAGGGTTGGGGAGAGAGAGAGAGCAGGGGCGTTGGTGGCGGTGGAGCAGCGTTGGTGGTGGCTGCTCGCCGGTCACCACCTCCGGCGAGGCAGTGACCGAAGGGGAGAGGGGGAGAGAGAAACAAGAGAGAGAGATCAGGGGCATAAGCTGATGGGGTGTGTGTGTGTATAGAAAAACGTGTGTGTGTGTAGTGTGTGTGTGTATAGAAAAACGTGTGTGTGTGTAGTGTGTGTGTGTATATTTTGTCCCCTTTAATAAAATGCACCCCTCCCCCCTTTTATAATATAAAACAAAACCCCCCTTTGTCCAAAAAATAAAAGACTAATCCTTTTTATTTTTTGGTTATTATCCGATAGATTATTTACCCTATTAACCAATGTATAAAGTTTATTAACCGATGGACGATAGCCCTAATCAGTCATGTCAAATGTCACCTTTATTAAAGGTGACAAGACCTTGACTTGACCCAATTTATTAACCAATGTACAAGGTTATTAACTAGAGGACGATAGCCGTATTCAGTCATGTCAAATGTCACCTTTATTAAAGATGACAAGACCCTGACTTGACTGATTCGTTGCTCTGCGTATTAGAATTAATTGCTCTGACCTCTTGTGCTTGCGGAATGTATTAGAGAATATAAATAATGTACAAAAATGTGTGCATTGGTATGTGATTAATAAAATGTAATGTGTTTTAAATAATTGAAATTGTAGTATTTGTATTGTGTACGTGTGCGGATGACTGTAAAAAATATTGCGATTGTCAAAATTGTATAATGACAATAAATTGATAAAATCCTAATATTTCCTAAAATAAGGATGATTATCAATAAATTATTATATTTCATGAAAAATGTGTAAAAAATGTATATTTCATGAAAAATGTGTAAAAAATGTATTTTGTGCTTGTTGACACCCAATTTTGGCCCTCCTTTTTCCCATAATTAATTTTTATATGCTTCTTAATCCCGAGGACTTTTCCAAAATGATTTTCTTATTTTTATATTAATTTTTTATAAATTTTGGCACCAATAATCATTTTTTAAAATGATTTCCTTTACTTCTTATAATAATAATATTGCATCTTATAAAATCACCACAAAAATATTTTATAATTCATTCTTTTAACAAGATATTGGTATAGTAACTTTTATTCTAAATAAATTTTGTCGTATCGCTATAACATTTCCTAAATATTGTTCTATCAATTGAGGATTGCGATTACGCGTATCAAAATTATGTTTAAGTCAACTATATACGTATTTGAAAATTAATTAGGATAAAAGAAGCATCGTTAAATTAATTAAGTGGAAAAACTACTAGGGAAAATCACATTTTTTCTACCAAATTAATCCATTTACCCAAATTTTGGGCCAAACACTTATTTGTTTCAGCCCAATACTCCCCAACCCACGGCCCAAATTCTTCAACTAAACCACCCCTAATTCTTTCTTTCTCTCCACTTCACCCGGCCCAAATCCCCCACCAGCCCAAAACCCATTACCTAAACCCACACCCCTAATCTTTTCTCTCCACCTTCAGCTAAACAAACAGACCCCTCCCATCCCCAAAAAAACCAACAGCCACACCGACAACCCCCACCCCCAAACCCTGCTGCCGCCGCCCAAACCCCCAAGACCCGCCGGATTTTGCGGGCAAACGGCGACCACACCCTCTCCCGTCACCTCACAGCGTCCCTTCCCCTTTTCGGAGGCTTTTTGTAGCCTCGAAAAGGTCGTCACCGCCGGTGGCAGACCTCGGAAAAGAGGAAACCCAGCCGACCGTCTGCTCCACACCGCCGACCCGTCACCGTCTCTTTCAAGTCAGCCTGAAAAGTAGGCATCTTTTTCTTCAGTTTTCATCATTTCTTTTGCAACTTGGCTTTCCAAGAATTCAAATTTTGAATTCTTGGAAAGAAAACCGTTGGAGCCTTAGAATTTCGGCTATAAAAGGAAGGACACACATAGAGAACACAGACATACACACAGAAACAGACACACGAACACACACACACAGCGACGGACGGGCGGAAATCAAAAATAAAAATAAATAATCAACAGCTCACTAGAAATTGTTCTCTGGTTGTTCATTGTTGATTTCCATATACTCACTACTCGTTTTGCTTCCTGATTGTTTTCGTTTGCTATTCGGATAACCGGAGTCGGATTCGGAAGTCGCTAGTTTGAAACTCAACATTTGACGGCCTCAATCGCTGCCCAACACAAGGTAAATTCTATCCCGTCTTAGTTACGTTGCGTTCGGATTTTGTTAATCATTTATTATGTGGTTGCTCGGGATGTTAGTTGGCTGATTTTAGGCATAAAAAAGGAGAAATAAAATCAGTTCTAGTCGTTTTGTTTAGCTTATGTGATTGTGAAAATGTTTACAATTCAAGACTTGGTTTAATTGTTGTAAACGGTTGGCTGTTTGTTCATCTGGTTGCGAGTGCGAGCTTAAGGTGAATTGATTCTTGAGTCATTCGGTTGTACCTATAGCCAATGGTATGTTTTTTTTTGTAGAATATTTACAACCTTTGTTTAGCTTAAAATGGACTAGAGGAAGATGGGATCATCAAATGTATTCAGTGAACTGTTGGAATTCATAGCGATGGCAGTGTTGATATTTTGAACATGGTAATATGTCCTGAATATGTTCTGTTTGTTCGAGCAGCCCTTTAACTTAGCATGAAAGGCTCTAAAAGGTTAAAACTTCAAATATGATTGGCTGTTCATCATAGAATTCTCGTAGTTCTTACATTTGAATGTTGGAATATTGTATCAACTGTTTGTTTTTTTTTTTTTTTTTCTCTTAGGCCAGCTGCTTACTTAAATGAAATTTTCCACTTCTAATTTAACTTAGCTATTTTTTGGTTTCAATGTGAGTTTAAAAGTTCACTATTTTGCTTGATATCATGGCATAGATATGGAAGTAACAACTTGAGTTTAAATGTTGTTTACAAGCTAGAAAACCCACTGTTAAGGTATTTTCTAATCAATTTGAACAAGTTTGTGATATGGTTGTATCTATAGTCCATGGTATGCTTTGTAGACTATTTGCAATCTTGATTCAACTTGAAATAAATTTCAAGAGGCTCCAAGTCTTCAAATGAACATAGCTACCTTTGTTGCATAACTAGAGATTAGGATCAATGTTTACTCTTCATAAAAGTTGAGTTTTCTTTTTGCTTTCCCTTACGGATTGAGTTGTAAGAGTATGTAATCGTCCCGTCTTGTTTTAATCAATTAGGGGGCTGATTTTGTTTAAATCGGAAAAGGTGTATGTATGCCATGTTTAAGTTTCTTGAAGTTTAAATTCTTAAGGTAAAAGTTTCAATAGGTTTGTCATTTTTTTTTTAGTCCCGAAAACGTTTGTTTAAAGTAGGAATATACATATTATGATTATATTTCCGGCGTTTGTAAAACATTGTGGTCTTGCTTGCGATCTAACCTTTCTTCAAGACACCTTAATCCTAGTAAAAAGTGGTTGAATTAGTGTGCATTGTTAGAAAAAGAGGGCTGCCCGTATTTTCCTTATTTTGGTTTTTAACTTGGGATTAATTTCGGGAATACTAGTTTAGGGAATTTATCATGAGCTAATGTAATAGTTCGGTTACTTTTGATCCTCCCGTCAATAGTGTTGTCTTACTTTTTGAGTTGATTTGTTCATAGATACTTATTTAATTAAAGTGAATGAAAATAATAATAATAAGGTTTTATATTGCTACTTATTGTGTACTTTGTTTTTCCAATAATCGACTAGTGTTGAAAATGTTCGTTTTGACTAAGTGCGGATATTATCTCATGTTAGTTCGTTTGTGCTCTAGTTAAATAAATTTGATCATTTGCTTAAAAAAATGAAGCAAAAAATATGGTTACATGTCGTCTTTCATATATGCTTGTGTATTTACCGAATAGTATGTTTGTTTTCTTTATCACTTGATTGTTAAGCTTGGCATATTTCTACATTTGTAAGCTTTGTTATACAAGTTACTAATCCTTATCATTTTTTTTGTGTTTCATGTACACCCCGGAGAGTTGGAGTTCTCATTTGAAACTCAATCTCGGCCCAAATATGTTTTTGGGGTCGAACAACTATTAGGAACTATCGCGGTGTTCGAAGTCACTCATTAGGAGACTAGTTCCTCCAAAAGAACTTAACATACTTAGTCCTTTATTTTTTTTATATGCTTTTCTTATTACTTGAATTTGTTTGACTAACTTTGTATTATTTGGGTGTGTACTTTTCTTTGTGATTTTTGATTAATGTTTATTCTTCGGTTTATAGTTTCGAATGGATTACTTTATTTAGCTTAAAATTTTGAAAGTAAATTTCCTCCACCCCCTTTTTTAATTAGGCAAATGTTTTCGGGTTTCCCCATAAAATACTTTAAAATTAGTGTTTAAACACTTTCAAAAATAGTAGTGATAAATGGTGAATAGTGCAGATTTTTAGGATCAATTAATGTTAGGCTTGTTTCAAGAAGAACTTGTTAACTCGCGGTAGATTCAAAAAAAAAATATTAATTAACGATTCAATTTATTTTCAAACAATTTTAGTCATTCTTAGGCCTTAGATTATAGAATGCTTTATCTAATTTAGGCAAGCCTCCTTTATATTTAACTTACGTATTTTCTTATTCTAACCCCAATATTTTACAAATATTTGGCTATGCTCTATATATATATTTTCAGATTTTCAGATTTTTGAAGCCTAAAATGCAAGGTATATATGTCATATGTTATCTACTACAAGGTATATATATTTATATTTTACTTATCCTTCTTCCTACTTTAATTATACATATATTATTTTATCACAATTACATTTACGTACATAACACTTTCTTTCATATCCAATGCATATTCATTTTCACTTTACGAATAAAAGTCTTCTTTATACGAAACAAATAATTTTCATTCTCTACTCAAGTCTTCAAATTCCCTCTTACATGAAATATATTTACAAAACAAATATGATTTCCTCTTATATCTTTTCTCTATTACCAATATATTCCTTACATACTTTTACTTATCCAAATCTTTTAAAATAATAAACTTTTCATATGATTTCTTATATTTTCAATATACATACGTCATCTTTATTTAATAAATATGTCATAAACTTTCTCGAACTTTAAGAACTACATATATTTTGCTTTACAAAGGTATATCTATTATAAATAATATCTTCATCTTTTTACATAGCCTTTAAGTATATATTTCTTATAAATCATAAAGTTTTACATACTTTAAGTATTGTTATTAAACCTTCATATATTTTGACATGCACGTACATATGTTTCATCTTTTTACCATAAGCATACTTTATATTTTTGCCTATTGTAGTGGCATGTGTCATATACTTTGAGTTTTCTTAACTTAATAAAAATATGTTTTTATCACCCTTTTTAGCAAATAATGAGCAAATAACTTTTCCCAAATATTGTTTCTAAACTGAGTTTAAGGACTATCTTCGGATAGGCTCTGAAGGGTGCCTAACACCTTCCCTTCGAGTAACCAAAACTCTTACTCAGAATCTCAAACGTTTTCGCAGACTAAAAACAGAGTTTTACATTAAAAAATGGTTTCCTAAATTTCCTAAAATTTAGGTGGCGACTCTAAACCCTTTCCAAAACAAAGGCAGAAAGAGCCGGATGTTGCAAGCACATTTTGGCCAGTTCAAAATAGGGCGCGACAGGATGGCGACTCTGCTGGGGATAACTTATGTTTTTACCTTAGCATGCTTAGTTTATGAATTTTATTTGGGTATTTGTTTATTTGCAGTACATTATTTGCTTTATTTATGTTTATATTTGTTTGAAAGGATGCAAGTCAAATCCAAACTTGTGTTCCTTATTTGTTTGATAAACACTACTTGTTACTGCTTTCTCACTTGCATTTTTCTATCGAGTCTTTGGCCGTACACATTTCACACACTGTGGTACACGCGGAGGGTTTTATGCCCTCCCAAACCTTCTTTTGGATTCCTTAGTTTCAGGGTCGGTGCATTTAGGTTAGTGTGCCGTCTCGCAGTTATTCAGTCCACTCTTAAATCTAGGAAAATACTCTTATTCTAGAAATAAGTCATGTTGCATAGCCTTAGGCAGGACGATCCCGGGGATTGACACTGCATTTAGGGAACCACCCTTATTGTCAACGGGTTTTTCATAAAACCCAACGACATATACTTTGTGTGTGATTGATGTAAATGATACAAACTAAAACACATAATGGATTTGGGATAAACAAACTTATCATACCCTTTACCTTTTCTTTCAGATGAATATCAACCAAAACTTACCAAACATCCAGATGGTTATCTCGGCACCTGACAACCTAAAAAAGTGGTGGCGAAACATCCGAGTAGCGCACGGGAATGAGGTGCGGGAGCAGCTGGGGGCTTTGCTGTCACTTATGGGGATCTAAGCTGACAAAACCCTCACCACTTTATTAATGGAATTTTGGGACCCAACCACTGTGACCTTCAAATTTCTGGATTTTGAGATCACTCCTACCTTGGAGGAGATTAGTAACTTCGCTGAACTACCACTAAGGGGACGAGTGCCGGTACTCCCATCACCCATAAAGAAGGCAGACTTTCTGAGCCTGTTAGGATTACACATTTTTCCATCACTGAGAAATGTGGAAGGAGGAAAGGTGAAGTTGGACTACCTCTTCGAAAGATACGGTCGTCTCGAGAGTTTTGACGAACACCGAGGTGAATTTGCCTGTACCCGCAGACAGTGGGTATACATGCGACCGAGGGTCTTTGTGTTGGCTTTTCTGGGAACTATGATCTTCCCGATGAGGTTTCATTGCATCGACCTCAATGTCCTGCCAATAGTGATGAATATCTTTGCAGAGCCGCAAAGACTTACCTTGATACACATGATCCTTGCTGAGATGTTTCGATCGTTGTCTGCATGCACACGGGGACACAACTTCTTTGGAGGCTGCAATTTGTTATTGGAAATTTGGGCTGTAGAACACTTCTATCGCCGCCACCCACAAATGGACTACTGTATCGATGCCCGTAACAGGATTCAGACTCACAAGGAGCGTATGAGATATTGGACATATGCACCCACCGGAGAAGAAGAATGGCGCACATTTCTGACCAGTCTTACCGGAGATTTCATTCAGTGGAGATATCCCTGGATGACAGGATTGGCCTTCATTAGAGCTCGATACTTGTATTTCATCGAGTTGATAGGACTGGGAGGTATCCAGCCATATGTGCCTCTCCGTGTTTTAAGACAGTTCGGCTTGGTCCAGAACATACCTTTGTGGTCAAACATGGCGTTATATGAGGACAGTTATGGTGCCGCGATATCGGCGGTACAAATGATGAACTTGCAGGCTGAGTGGGATCATATGATCATATTGCACATGGGAGGAGACAAATGGTGTACGCCGGAATACTACGCTTGGCGAACGACCGTGAGCCACTTGGCCCAACCGAGTGCAGAAGGATTCAGGGATTTGGCAGATGTCCAGTGGGTCAGATGGGTTAGGGAAGAGGTGCTTCCCCGAATGGAGATCACAACGCCAATGTACAACCAGATTGTCCCAGACTCCGCCAACTACTTGATAACAAAGATAGAGGAAGAGCCCGAGGATCCAGAAGAAGATTTGGAAGAGGATCCGGAAGAAGACCCTGAGGAGGAGGATCAGGAAGAAGATCCCGAGGTGGCTTCTGAGACCGGTTCAAATTTTTATGACCCTAACGATGGGGGGATGATAGAGACAGACTCAGAGCCTAGGTATCACCATTCCGTTGGATCTCCAGAGTATCATCCGGCACCGCAAGACGATAGTGATGACGGTCCCACGTGGCCCTAGGTTATCCTTTCCCTTTGTACCTTTTCATATTCCCTAAAGGTGCCTCACGGCCCATCCCTTTGTACGCCCTAGTGGCCATCCCATGTCTTTCATTTTCAGGCTCCCATCAGCCTATCTATTGTAAACTTTCAAAGCCACATTTTGCTTAATGAAAAGTCATGTTTATCTCAAATCCTAAATGTGTTCAAAATGGATCATTTATTATCAAATTGTATGCAGCGTAGGCCTACCTCTGGCAAAACGAGGCTCCATATTAAGACGCATTTTGTGTGAATATCGCCAACTTGGCGTATATATTTGTTTTATATTCCAACATTTCCCAAACTAACATAGTTTCCTTTTTCTTTCTTTTCTTTTCTTTATGTTTATTATCAAACCCCCAAGAAGGTTGATTTGTGTCGATTTGCAAACTGGCGGAATCACAATACAATCTCCGATCTAAAGGAAAAATGAGCGAAGAATCTAACAACGCCTCGATGGTACCAGTAGATGGCGCCGAAAGTTCTCGAAAACCGATGGACACTCAAAACGACGAACAAATGGCCAACATGGCACAAGAGATCGAGATCTTGAAAGAAGAACTACGCCAAGTGCGGGATTTGACTAAGCTTACAGCTGCTACCTTCCCCGCTCAATTCCAATTTCCAAGTGCCGAGTTGCGGCCGGTCACTCCCGCCGACTTAACAAACGCGCCTAAGCAAACACCACCTGTTCCCACTTATGCTCAAGATCTACTTGCTCGTCCGCCCGCTGCTAGGGCTGCACCTAATCTTTCCTCGCCTACGCAGAACTTCACTGTTCCAATTCACCCAACAATGCAGCACATACCGGAGGCACATGTCACTTGTGAAATGCCTGTTCCACCGGTATATGCTACTGAAGCTCCTACTTTCGCAACATCCACGGCTGTCAAAGTACCATACGAGGTCGATCAGTACGTAGGATTGGAGAGGGATGTCCGGTCAAATGAAGAGAGGTCGATAGCAGCTCAACTTGAAAGTTTGAAAAGGGCTTTTAAAAGCATGCAAGTCACCAGGGGAACCGAAAGTCTGGACTATGAAGACCTATGCATCCACCCAGACATCGATATGCCGGTTGGGTACAAACCACCAAAATTTGATGTATTTGATGGAAAGGGCGATCCCCACGCACACCTAAGAGCCTATTGCGACAAGTTGGTCGGCGTAGGAAGGAACGAGAAATTGAGGATGAAACTATTCATTCGAAGTCTGTCGGGAGAAGCTCTAACTTGGTACACTCGCCAAGACCCTCGCAAATGGCGGGATTGGCAAGAAATGGCCGAAGATTTCATGAGTCGCTTCAGGTTTAATACCGAAATCACTCCGGATAGATTCTCACTTGCTAACATACAAAAGAAGCCATCTGAAACATTTCAAGAATATTCATGGAGATGGAGGACTGAGGCTGCTCGGATCCAGCCCCCACTTGACGAAAATGAACTCTCTAAGTACTGTATCCGAGCTCAGGAAGGCGTCTACTTCGACAAGATGATGTCAATGATGGGCCAGAAGTTCGCTGACTTGGTCAAGATGGGAGACTTTATTGAGGAAGGTATTAAGTCTGGAAAAATTCAGTCTATGGTCGCACTGCAAGCCGCAAGCAAGGCCATACAGTCGGGTTCCATTGGTAGTATCAAGAAGAAGAAGGAAGACGTCTCAGCCGTCATACCTTACTACCAGCACGGAGGACCATCCCACCGATACCCTAACAACTCCCAAATTCTCGCACATATTCCAGTATATAGTGCCCAACCACAGTATAACCCACCTCGAGCGCCAGCATACCAAAATCTACCAAAGCCGTATGCCCCTGTCCAAGCTCCGGTTCACCAAAATAGACCAACATATGCACCAAGACCACGTCCTAATCTTGAAGCCAGAAATACCCGCACCTACACTCCTATTGCCGAGCCTTTGGCTCAATTGTTTGAAAGGTTAAGGGTAGCAGGTTTGTTGCAGCCGATTGAGGGAAGAATCCCTGATCCAATACCACGAAGCTTTGATGGAAATAAGCGATGTGCATACCACTCGGGAATCCAAGGACATGACACGGAGGAGTGTTTTGGGTTGAAGAACCAGATCGAGTCTCTTATCAGGAAGGGAGTAATCAAATGCACCGATACTCCTCCAAATGTGAACAACAATCCTCTACCAGATCATGAGAATCGAGGAGTCAACATGATTACCCTAGAGGAAGAGTATGACCTGGAAGGAGCTATCGTGCCTATCTGGAACACAGAAGAAGTTGCTGCCACATCTCCAGCACAACCTTTTATCACAGTTCAGTTGAGAGAACCGTTGACTATTCAAACCTACCTGCCGAGAATTGTGGTAACCACTACAGCCGCTGGAAAACCTGACTATGACACTAAAGCGGTCCCATGGGACTATCGGACGGAAGCCAAAGGCAAGATGATAGACGCTGCTGTGGCTTACGGAATGACTAGGTCGGGAAGGTGTTATATCCCGGAGGATCGGAATCGAGGGGCTCCCGGGAAAGAACAAAATCCAAAGAAGAATGTTACTGATGCAGAAGCCACAGAATTTTGGAAGAAGATGCAGCCTAAAGATTACTCAATCGAGGAACAACTAATGAAGACACCAGCCCATATTTCCATTATGTCCTTGCTAATGAGTTCTGAGGCCCATAGGAACGCTTTGGTACAAGTTCTGAGCGGAGTTAGCGTACCAAAAGAAACTACAAGTGATACATTGGCTGCAACAATTGGAAAAATGGTGGAAGTGAACAAAATCTCTTTCCATGATGATGAACTACCAGCAGAAGGGGTTGGCCACAACAAAGCACTTCACATCGCGGTCAAGTGCTGTGATAAGATCGTAACTAGAGTTTTGATCGACGGCGGTTCTGGATGCAACATCTGTCCTTTTACCACATTGAGAGATTTAGGTGTGAATATGGGAGAGATAAGGGAAAGTCGTGTGAAGGTGAGAGCTTTTGACGGCGCGCAGAGAAGTGTCATTGGAGAAATTTATCTCACATTGCAAGTGGGTCCAGCTGAATTCCCCATCTTATTTCAAGTAATGGATGTTACGTCCAACTACAACTTGTTACTAGGAAGGCCATGGGTCCATATGGCAAGAGCAGTTCCCTCCACGCTTCATCAGTGTGTGAAGTTCGAGTGGGGTCGCACCGAAGTTACCATTCACGGGGAGCTCAGTCACCCCATCTATTCCGTGAATTCTGTTCCAGTCACCGAAGAATTGGATGGAGCCGCTTTCCATGCTCTGGAGATCATGCAAGCCGTAAAAATTGATGAGAAGGTAGAGCCTGGAAAGATGGAGATGTCGAGAGCAGCGAAGATGGTTGCGTCAGAGATGTTGAAATATGGGTATAAACCAAAGACAGGGCTCGGACCTAACGCTGACGGTATAATTGAACCAATCCAGCTAAAACATCAGAAAGGTACCGCCGGGCTAGGGTATAAGCCTGCTTCAGGAGGAGTCCACAATGCAAAGTTTGGGACAGTAGTGTTCGTGCCAGGACAAGTCTTAATCCCAGATGAAGCAGTTGATGAAGACGTCATTGAGGGAATAGGAAATCTATTCGTGGCCATGACCGACGATGGACTGGAGAAAGATATCAAGAAACTGACCATCCGTGATGCCAAGCCTGGAGAAGTCTTGCAGAACTGGACCATCAGCCCATCCCTGTTTCGACAGGAGTCCCGGTAGTGTGGAAATGTAGTTTTATTTCAAAATGTTTTTGCATGATCAATTGAGGCTTGAATCATGCCTAAGCCCTTTTTGCTACTTGCCTCTTCTGAAAAGCTAGACTGCTTTTTAATAAAAAGTCTTTATTTTTCTTAAAATTTAAAATAACTATTTATTTTTACTCACCTTTCATACTTTTCAGCGCTAATATTAGTAAAAATCATCGTACAACGGTTATAACATGTAACGAATCCGTTGAGCAAAGCGCGAGTCATGAGCAGGACTATGAAGAATACGATGAAAGCATGATGCCTGAAAATCTACCTCAGGAGATCGAACAACTTGAAAGTCAGAAAAAGCCCAACATGGAGGAAACCGAGGTTGTCAACTTGGGAAATGAAGAAATGGTGAAAGAAGTACGAGTCAGCATACACTTGGAAGACGAAAGAAAGCAAGAATTGATTGAATTGATCAAACAATATGTTGATGTGTTTGCTTGGTCCTACGATGACATGCCAGGATTAAGCACCGATATCGTCTCACACAAGCTGCCGACTGATCCTTCTTGCCCGCCTGTGAAGCAAAAGACTAGGAAGTTCAAGCCTGATTTGAGTTTGAGAATCAAGGAGGAGGTAACTAAGCAGTGGCAAGGTCCTTACATGGTTCACCGAGTGCTCTCAGGCGGAGCAGTAATTCTCGCAGAAATGGATGGCGTCGTGAGCACAAAGCCGATCAATTCAGACGCTATCAAGAAGTACTACATTTGAAGACAGAAGGACTAGTCGTTGTTTCCTTGTACTTTTTGCATTTTTCTCTAATGTAACAGAACTACGTATTAGCCTGACTTCCCACGGCGGGATACGTAGGCAACCCATATCGGGTCCGGTTTCCCTTAGAAAAACCAAAAACATCATCTTTTATGTATTTGGAACTACGATTGACCTGACTTCCCTCGGTGGGATACGTAGGCAATCCTCGTCGGATTCGGTCCCTTCATATTTTCCATTTTTTTCTAATGTATTTGAACTACGTTCTGACCTGATTCCATTTTGGATACGTAGGCAGCCTGAGTCAGGCTCGGTCATTGCATCACATGTCTTTATTTTTCCCAATGTATTTGAACTACGTTCTGACCTGATTCCATTTTGGATACGTAGGCAGCCTGAGTCAGGCTCGGTCAATGCATTACATATTTTTCATTTTTCTTTGATACCCCCGAACTACGTACAGACCTGATTCCCATTCGGGGATACGTAGGCAACCTAAAAGGTTCGGTCATACCCTTAGGATAAACCTCCCCCCCCCCCTCTTATTTATACCTTCAGAGTGATCACAACATATACAGAGAAATAGAAAAGCGTCACCAGAAGCCGGAGCCATGAGAAGAGTACATTTGGACGTCCTCAACAAATGGGAAAACTCGATTGGATTTCGGAACATGTCATAATCTAAGGAACGATGAATAATCACTATATATATGCGCCTAGTATACACAAAATATACTTATTTTCTAAAAATATATACATATTTTTCAAAATATTTTACTGCCTTTCCACCTACCGAGCCTTCGAAATAGGAAGTCGCGAGCAACCAAGGAGGTTTTGAAGGGATCCACCTACCGAGCCTTCGAAATAGGAAGTCGCGAGCGACCAAGGAGGGTTTGAAGGGATCCACCATGCCGAGTCTTTGGGATGGGAAATCACGAGGGGATGATGAGATTTTGTAGAAGTCTAGTGGCAAGGCCAGGGTCCGCAAGCCGACACAAATCAACACCCCTCCCAAAACTAAGAATTTTTCTTTGAGCGCAGGGAAACAGGAATCGCCAGGATTATGTCAAGTCAAGTTCAGGGACATGATTGGAGAAATCTTTCGGCCATCACGACACCATAAGCCGAATATTCTTCCCCTACTCTACTTTAAAATATTTCATCCCAATTCTTCCAATTCTTAAAAAGGTTTCATTTATGTTTTGCAGGTTACGTCCGAGATCCGGATCGAGTATCGAAGACAGAGAGCTCTCATAGGAAAATAGGATAGTTTATCTCTTTCCAAATAACTCCGCCAATCGGAGATTGCCATCTAATTGCGTCAAATAACTCCGCCGATCGGAGAACGCGGACTGACTTCATCAAACTCTGCCGATTGGAGTTTGTACATAGGCAAACAAAATGACGCTCCGCCGATTGGAGTTTGTACATAGGCAAACAAAACGATGCTCTGTCGATTGGAGCTTGCATATAAGCAAACAAAACGACGCTCCGCCGATTGGAGTTTGTACATAGGCAAACAAAACAACGCTCTGCTGATTGGAGTTTGTACGTAGGCAAACAAAACAATTCTCTG
>QJPP01005067.1:0-81306 GCA_003996215.1 Jaltomata sinuosa
CGCACGGGGAGCCATATTAGCAGGCTGCGCTCCTGAGCTCTGTGCACCCAGGGCTGCCCCCTGAGCGGATGTCTGCGCTACCTCAAAAGGCCGCTCTCCAATCACACCCAAAAGCTGTAATAGTAATCCCCGAATATCTGGAGACTGAGCTGTGGGTGGAGCTGGCACAGAAGTGGGCACTGGAGCTGGTACCGGAGCTGGCGCTGGAGCTAGCGGTACCTGGGCTGCCCCCTAAACCACATGTTGCTCGGGCCCTATCTCCACGCTAGCAGCTCTGGCAGGTGCCACTGTTCGAGGGCGTCCTCTACCCCTAGCTGGAGTAGGAGGCTCATCCTCGCGTGCTGCCGATGATCTCGTACGAACCATCTGCGGAAGAATGAAGTAGGACAAATGAGATTTCCAGAAACTTCAAGGGTACAACGCACGACACAGAAGCAATGAAAGAGTCGAATTTCCTAAAATGCCACTGTAGCCTCCCAAAGATTGAGTACGGACGTCTCCGCCCCGATCCGCAGGACTCTACTAGACATTGGCTCCTCTACCGATGACACCGGTGAACCTAAAGCTCTGATACCAAGTTGTCACGACCCGATTTCCCGGTCATGATGGCACCTACAACCCCCGGTAGGTGAACCAATCCCTGTAGCCCAGAACAGCTAGTAATGGGCTACTATCTAACAAATAAGAGAACAAGATGAATAAAATAGATAACAAGTATATAAATATATACATATGCGGAAACTAAACCAAACCCCAAGACCTGATATCATAGTACAGAGCCAAGCTACATACATGGAGTGCAAAATAAACCAAAACTATATATACAAATGTCTCCGAATGGTAATAGAGTACATGAAGAAAAAGATAAACTAAAGCTAAGCTCCGATCGCCAAGAGCTCACCCTCAGCCTGAAGTAGTCTTCAACAGATCTCCAAGCACGAATCACAGCGGTCTAACGGCGATAGCCCACGCTAGGATCTGCACCCAAAGATACAGGGGGTAGGGGTGAGCACCAAATGCGAAGCATAAGGTACCCAGTAGGTATCATAGGCCGACTGGGCACATATAAGATAAAAGCGTAGTAATAGACAGAATAGAAGCAAGTAGTCACATAAATCAACGAAAGGTACACAGGAACTAGCCCAGAGGGAAATCAACAGAACCACATATGAGGCTAGTAAGCAGAATATACACTGTGTGTATGCTAGAAACAACGTCACCTGGGGTCCTGCATTACAACAGTGTATACAAAATAAGTTTACGAAATGGACGGTATACCGGTAACCTCAAGTGTAAGGAGAAGAGAGAAAGAGTAATAATAGGCATGCTCAGAGACATGAATCAAACTCAACTAATCATATCAATCTCAATCCAGAAACTAACAGTCCTGCAGTGACCAACCTCATACTATCCATAATAGAGAACAACTCTGTAAGTAAATAACAAAAGTCTACCTACAGTCCCCGGCCGCCCATACAACCGAGGAACACAAACAAGTGAAAACAAACCCTCCGGCATCCCATACTACCGGAGCGTACAATCAGCAAACAGCAAACAAGGGTGGAACCTCGAACCATGAATGATATGATGCATGAAGATCTCAGTGCCATAGTATCTCTGTATGTACCTCCTCCGGCGCCGATCCGGCCCAGCAGGTAGGTTCCATGGAAGGCCTCTGCCCGTATACCTCTACTCCCCCGTATACCCCTCTTCCGGCACACGCAGGCCGTAGCCCCTGGCCCGGATAGCAAGGTCCATGGAGGTCCCAGACCCCATACCAAATCTCAGTATCAGAACATGTATCAAGATAGAGACCCAGTCTCGATATCAAGATAGAGACCCAGTCTCGAATATGCATGCCCAGACCCTGTCCAGGACTAAAATAGTAGGAAAATATCTCAAAACCCCTCCAAGGGTGCCCGGGCGTCGCCGGGTCTAAACAGTAAAAAGTCATCTCATGTGCTCGGTCCAACCGAGGCTAAAAATCATCTCAAGTAGTAAGAAAACTCAACTAGCACTCCGGCCCTGCCGAGTCTAGTGATAATCGTAAAACTGATGATTTTAAACCACAAGTGAAATCAACCATTTCCAAATCATTTCCATCAAAAACGGGCCCCCGGGCCATGCAAGGATTAGAAAAAGTGCCAGTAGGCCCGAGCCAAAAGCCACAGTAAAACATGGGAAAACCTCTTTATATGCAGGAAATGGTATGATCACACACAATTGCTGCCCCGCAGCTCACAATCAACCTATCGACCCTGCACAGGCCCACAGCTACTCAGCAAGCATAACCAGCCTAGAAGGATAATACTATGCCCGGGACTCGCGGACATTCCCAAAATTCCACCTTCTATGTTCCAGAGTCAACAAGGCCTCGCAGGACCACAAGGGTAGATAAAATATATCCGCAAATACTACAAGCAACGGAGGAATAAAAATAGGCGGACATGAATAAAGCGGGCAAGGTCTGTGGTACCAACCTAGTAAACCAACCCAAGGATGCCCATTAATACAATTTTATTTTATATATACGGAGTCTAGGGAAATTAAACCGTAACCTACCTGCCGTCCGACGACAAGCTGCTGGAACAACGATGTCCAAGCTCGAACCACTCCGAGAAAATCCACAACTAAATCGGAATCGGATTCGGATTTGGGACGGAATAAATTGACAAGATAATTGATTAATTAACACAAAGTTTTTTCCTCACAATACTCCTCACGTAAATGAGTAACGCTTATGCAGCAGCCATGACTTAATAGAAATACTTATGCAGCAATTTAAAGTTATTGATTTCATGTAGTGTAATCCAACTCAATGGAATTGCATAGTAATGCATACCATTTACTCATATGCTGCCACATAGATGATGATAGTAAGTGATGACCCTCCCTCCACTTCCACGTGGAAGTGGAGGTGTCATCCTTCCACTTTAAGTTATCCCATTATTTATATAATCGGGTATTGCGTAAATTCGTGATAAAATAAATATAGTATTTTAAATATACCATAATTAATAGAAAATTATTTCCAACAAAATCCACTATATTATAATAATAATTTTCAACATAATTAAATTTACTATCCCGTTAAAATATTACGGAGTATAAAAACCTTATAAAATAAATACGTATACACTTATATCGTATCAAATATATTTTTCATAAACCTTTAAAATATTTTGGAAAGGAAATAATAATATAACTTTTACCAAATTCAACTTTTAAATAACGTATTTTCAAATACACGCACGAGGCTAATAAAGTTCTTAAGTTTATGCTCGTAATTCGCCTACGCACGATTTCGATATTCAAGAATTCTCTCGGGATCCTCCCTTATATTTTATCACTGTTTCGAAACTGAAATGGCATTTTAAAACGTGAAATTGAAGCTTAAATCGGGTTAAACCCGACCCGATTCGCGACCCGGTTCGCAACCCCGTTTTCTGCCAGACAGTCCGCGGTAAAACAGTCATAACTCTTTACTCCGAGATCCGTTGGACGTGCGGTTTTATGCGTTGGAAACTAGACTCGTAGACCTTCGATTTGGTATTTTGGGGGACTCCTAACTCTTTATATATTGGGAGAAAAGCCCCGAGACATTTGACCCAAAGTTCAGGAAATTTGTTAAAGGTCTTACGATATCTTTTGTCGATTTGCTTAACTTCAACACTTACACGTGGAAATGACCGGAAGGGTCATTACAACCACTCAGCTTCCCACAAGAATAGAACCAGAGTCTCACACTCTGCTCAGAAGGCCACACAAAAGTGCCTCAATAAGATAGGACTCTAAAGCCCTCTCAATAATCAAAAATCCCACAACCAAAGCCTCAACAGGCTAGCCATCACTAATCTTTCAAGAACTGGGTGCCAAGACAAGCTCTATGTAAAAACAGAAGTAAATATAGTCTACCTACAGTCCCAACGGCCGCCCATACAACCGAGGAACACAATCAAGTGAAAACAAACCCTCCGGCATCCCATACTACTAGAGCGTACACTGAACACACAACAAACAAGGGTGGAATCCAATGCATGATATGATATGATGTGAAATAGAACCTCTGTATGTACCTACTCCGGTGCCAATCAGGCCCAGCAGGCAGGTTCCATGGAAGGACTCAGCCTGTATATCTCTACTCCACCGTATACCCTTCCCTCTGGCGCACGCAGCCCGAAGCCCTAGGCCCGGAGTGGCAAGGTCCATGGAGGTCCCCAACCCCATACTAAAACTCAGTATCAAGACATGTCATCCGGAAGCAAGTCCGGGATCAAGATAGAGACCCAGTCTCAAGTATGCATGCCCAGACCCCGTCCAGGACTAAAGTAGTAGAAAATGTCTCAAAAACCCCTCCAAGGGTGCCCGGGCGTAATCGGGTCTAAAACTGTAGTAAATCAAGTCTAGTGCTCCGCCCCGTAGAGACTAGTATCAGTAATAAAATCAGTGCAAAAACATCTAAAAATCCCCTTTTCTATCAACAACAGTACCAAAAAGGGGCCCAGGGCCATGCAAATTTAGAAAAACTGTCAGTAGTGTCTCACAGCCAAAACTGTAGTAAAACATGCAGGGGAAAACCTTTTTCATGGATGATATGCTCGCACACAAATATAAAAGTAGCCCAACGGCTCACAACAATTCCTATCAGCCCTGCATAGGCCCAATAGCCACTCAGCAAACATAACCAGCCTAAAAGGATAATCTTTATGTCCGGGACTCGCGGACATTCCCAAATAGCCCACCATCTATGTTCCAGAGTCAATACAAGGTCACACAGGACCACAAAGGTAATATACATTACTACGCGAATACTACAAACAACGTATGAAATAGACGGACGAAAGGCGGGCAAGGTCTGGGGTAACAACCTATAACAACCTATCCAAGGATACTAATTAATGCAGTTATAGCCTATATACACAAAGTCTAGATAGGAGAAAACCATAACCTACCTGTCATCCGATGACTAGCTGCGGGAACGGCATCGTCCAGACTCGAACAGCTCCAGGAAGCTCTGAATCACACAAAACAAATACTTTCAACTGAAGCCCCAAAGGCGTCTCTATGAAGCCTGACCAACCAAGGTAATGGAACAATTGCTAGAATCGACGAGGCTGCAAGAACGAGCCATAACCATTTGATAAGGTGTTAATGTCACACTCGCGACCAGCCAACTCCAAAGCATAAAAATGAGGCCAATAACAATAACAAATGGCAGCTAAATCCAACAACAATACGTTAACCACATCTCCAAGGAGCGACGAGCTCCCGAGGCACTATTTCAAGGCATACTTCACGTTTGTCCAATCCAATCACTATCGTATGCGATCCCAAAAAGAATGGTACAATTTACCAATCCCTCCAGCACCTTACCAAAACCAGAACACCACAACAATAACCAAACATAACAAGATAAAGGGGCTGTCCAAAGCCACAAATCCAAAATACCACTTCGTGGCTCAGAAATCCATAAAATAATACTAGAACATATAATAATGAAGGAGGGTCGTAGGGGAGAGATTTCCTTGACAAAAATATTCAATATCCCAAGATTAACAACCTGCCTCCTTGCAAGAACAACAAACAGATCCAAAATCAACAAGAAACTACTACAAGATATCGGCAACAACAACTTTTCATAACTAGAAGCTTAAAATCTTGATCCAACAAATAGATAAGTATACGGGATCCATACCTCACCAAAATAACTCCATAGCTACTGCCAAATATTCAGAAAACACCTGCTGGCTCGCTGCATCAACACCCACGAAGATACGCCATGAAATCGACGGGGAAAACTATACCAAAATGACGAGCTCGCGACATAGAGCAACTTCCGTTAAACTTCCGAATTGAAAGGATCAAAGTCCATGGATTATTTATGGACTATTCCTCTGATTTTTTGAAGCTTTTGGGTGATTTTTATGAATTAAAACGAAGCTGGAACACCTTTTATAAAGCAAAACCGACTTAGGATGCGGGCCCCATCTTGACGTATCTGCTTGCGCGGTCTTACGAAAACGTGAATATCTCTCTATTCTGAAGTAGTATGGACAAATGGTTTAGTGCGTTGTAAACTAGACTCGTAGACCTTCAATTTGGTATATTGGGGGCCCACTAAATCTTTATAGATAGGGAGAAACACCCCAAGACATTTAACTCAAATTTGAAGAGAATTCCTTAAAGGAATTTAAAATAACTTTTTCCGACTTTTGTTTCGCAACTTGCTTGACTTCAAAACTTATCATACGATCATTTTGTGATTATAATACCTCATAACACATCCTTCTTAGTATATTAGACACTATTAGTCTTACCCCAAAGTCACGGGTTACTTTAAACCTTCCAAACGGGCGAGGTGTTACACGAGGCATTTCTTTAACTCAAACTTTCGAGTAAGGAATTCCTTTAACTTAGAACCTTGGTTTAATTCTTTGATATTACCAAGAATGTTGTCGGAAGTTAACGATTTCCAAAGTTGAAGCTCTAAAATGAGGAATGACCATAAAGACCAAACAAATGGCCGGGGCACCGAACTACCGGTCCCAACAAGCCATACATGACTTGGGCCGCTACAAGTAAGCTCTAATGGTACAAGAAAGGCAAAAACGTGTAAATGACCGAAAAGGGTCATTACAATTGCTGCTGAATATTTCAGGCCTTTGGCCTTATATTTGCTTCCATTCTCGATGATTTGAAGAGGTTGAATCGAAGAAGATCGAATGCAAGGGAATGGGGAGTTCATTTGGACTCGTCGGGTTGTATGCATAGAAAGAGAGAAAAGGAGAAGGATTAGTAAAAGAAAGAAGAGATTAACAAAAACTAATACCTAGTCAACACAAAGTCACAAATACGATTGCTAATTTAAAGACTATTTTGATAATCAACTTAAACTAACAGACGGCCATACAAACTAGATAATTTGGACAAGCTTCAATTATTATTAAGGGCCAGATTAATTTCCAGAAGACGCACAACCAAAGATCAATGGAATTGCCAACAACTTAAACACATAGAGGATTTCCTAAACTCATTTTTTGTTTCCATGTTATGCAAATTAGTACTTCACATATGATGAAAGGAAGCAAACATATAACAACTACCCAAAAACACTATCCAAACAATAAGCTAAGCAAAGGTATCTTTATTTAATTTGAATAACTGGAAAGAAAAGAAACATAGGAGCAGGTCATTAGTATAGTAGTCATGGAGGAAAGGAATTGAATAAGTATTTATACTTCTTATTATCACACAAAAGGAAAAATTCAGGGATCTATTCATGATTTGAATGTAGGAACTAGGATTAATTCATCAATAACATGTAATAGCAAAGGAAGGAAATTGGACACAATTCATGAAAATAGCTACTGAACTTGAGCGTTAATGCTAAACTTAGAATAAATTCAGAAACCTTATGTCTAATATTCAAAAGATTCTTTCCAAGACATAAATTTTGCTTAGAGATCGATTAGTCACTATTCAGACAACACTGAATAGATTTATTTTAAGCCATTGGCAATTAGTAACACTAATAACATTCCTATTTTTCGCTACAGAGAATGATCAGGCATTTTAGAAGAAGGGATAGATCGTGGAAGAATACAAGGAATTTCCAGATTCGAATTTACGCAGCCATAAACAAAAATTACAAAATAAATAAGGAAAAAACTACTAAAAAGGAATGTTTCCAGATCATTTACTGTCCAGATTCAAAGAACAACTTTTATGGACTTACGATATCAGTTCTTAGACATGATTGTTGTACTACCAAAAGTGCAGTTAATACCATACATTTTTATAGCATGATCTAAACCGTAGAGCTTGAAAGAGGTGAAAGAAAAGCTATTATAAAACTTTACTTTGTTTCTTGAATCAAGACTCCGAGGAAGACTACAAAGTAATCCTCAAAGCTTCTTTCTTTCTCAAATGGGTTCTGCTTAGTATCGTGAACTAAAAGAACCCCTAAGAGAACATTGGGCTGCGAATACGTTCAAATCACTACACCCATGGAAGTAGCACAATCAAACTCGATCATCAATGTCATACGAACAAGTTGTTTATACAAATTCTAACAAAAAAAACAATCATCTCAAGTCAACAAGCTTAAAGCTTTCTAATACACACTAGTTTCAACAATCAGATTCCCAAGATTTATTTAACACTAAAATATACGAGCATCTTTAGCAGAACAGTTTCAAGCTTTTAGCAACATCAAAACACATATTTTCATATAAGACCAGCCCAAACAATCACGAAATTTCATAATAATAGTAAAATCTCACACTGTAACACTTAAACGTGAAAGAAAGGATGCAAAAGACGAAACCTTTACCTGTTTCTGGGCAGTGAACTTAGGAGAAGAACGAAGGAGAAGAAAGGGAGGGGAGAGAAAATTGTGCGCGCGTGATAGTATATGTGCGGTCTTTCTGAGGGATTTTTAGGGGAATGGGGCGCGTGTGGTTTAAGAGGGAATATACGTGTGTATATGTATTTGCTGATAAGGATATAGAGGAGTATAGGGGTGTGTTGACGAGGGAGTGGGTCGGGTCTTGCAGTGGAATTGTGCCAAATTGGTCCGAATATGATATAAAATATGGCCAAAAATATAAGATTAATAAGAATGGCCAGAATTGTATTGAATTCATAGCCAAATTAATTTAATTGACGGAAATGTACACAATTGAAATACAATTAAGATAATTTTTTCATCTAATTAATCAATCAAACTTCTTAACATAACAAAGTAAAATAATTAATTCATAAAATAGACTAATTATATTATTTAGACTATAACTTAATCGATTTTGATAAAATGAAACACTAACTCAATTAAACACTTGTTTTATATAAAAGATTATTTTCAAATAAATATTGAAATCACGTATAATCTATATATTATGCGATATGGAAATATATTTCTTTTATTATAAAAATGACAAAAGTTGCCTTGAAAATATTTTTAATTTTGTAAAAAATAACATTTTAAGTTGTTAAAATTGAAGAAGCTCGACTAATTAGCTAAAATTGTGAAAGGCCAAAATTGGGTGTCAACATCTGCCCCTCCGTTTGGCTAAGGTGGATGTAAGGAACCCTAGGCAAAGTGAGTTGAGGATCTCAATTTTGTTTGACCACAAATCTATCTTTCGGAAGCGATTGGTTTAGCACAAAGTTCAAAGAATCATGACCAGACTTTGGAATCGGGTGTTCTACGTATCTCAGGTTACATGAGAATTCAGGCCACTTGTAGTTCAAGACGTTTGATTTTACACACGATTTTCAAAGAATTCAAAAGTTATCCCAGTTTCTGATTAAGGAGAGACCGGAAAGCTGGTGGGTAAGAGGATTAGGGAGAGTTTGAAATGTAGCTAAGTTTTCAATATAAAGCCCGTCTACATATCCCAACACTCAAGGAATCAGGCTGCTTATAGTTCGACTCAATCGGTTGAAAAGGTGATCTTTACGCTAAGACAACCTTTGGCTCAAAATGAGTGACAAATGAGTCGAGTTATGAAAAGGAGGCTTGTAATTGTCTCAATAATAAATGTGGAGCCCTCACATTCATAGATAAGAGCTACATGGATATAACTTCCAAAACTCTAAGTGCATTGTCACACGGATTTGAAAAAGTGATGGATATTACTTTCAGTGTGAGTCAAAATTACCCTGAAAGCGAAACTAAAAACTAGAAGTTTGATAAAATAAAAGGAATAACCCACATGCCTTCTCAGAGGGGTGTGGTTTGATTGTGGTGAAAGCCAATCCTCAGCTCGCATCCAAAGAGTTTGATATTCCTTTTCATACTATGTCCCAGTTTGCTGCTAAGAAAAAGTTTCACGTTGTGCTGCGTCCATTTTGATGTCGTCCACATTCATGCTCCACAAAATCTGTGATAATTTTGTCAATAGTAGATGAAACATATACACAAATATAATTTGTGCAAACCTGATTCAATATGTCACACTGAAGGAGGTGACGATCCAATTTGCCTTTTAGGTGGACGAATTAATCTTGAATGTAACATGCCATTTTGAATGGTGTGGCTGCCCAATATGTCTCATTGAAAGGCGGGCAACCTATTTTGAGTGTAACATATCACTTTGAATTGGATGATTGCCCAACGTATCTCACTGAAAAGCGGACGACCTATTTTAAATGCAACATGCCACTTTGAATGGGGTGACTGCCCAATATGTCTCATTGAAAGGTGGACGACCTATTTTGAATGCAACATGTCACTTTGAATGGGATGACTGCCCAACATGTCACATTGAAAGGCAGACGACCTTTTTTGAATGCAACATATCACTTTGAATGGGGTGACTGCCCAATGTTTCTCATTGAAAGGTGGACGACCTATTTTGAATGCAACATGTCACTTTGAACGGGATGACTGCCCAATGTGTCTCATTAAAAGGGGGACGACCTATTTTGAATGCAATACATTGATGAATTTGTTCCATAATCACCTGTACTATACTTATTAGTAGCAAGTGCACTGTAAGGGCAAATATGAATTGTGCAAACCTTGTTTAAATATGTCACATTGAAGGAAGTGATGATCCAATATAATATAATGTGTCTCAATGAAGGAAGTGACGATTCAAAATAATATGTCACGTTGAAGGAAGTGACACTCATATATAATGTGTCACATTGAAGGAAGTGACGATCCAAAATAATATGTCAAGTTGAAGGAATTGACAATCCAAGATAATATATTATGTCACATTGAAGGAGGTGACGATCCAACATAATATAGTATGTCACATTGAAGGAGGTGACGGTCCAATATAATATATCACGTTGAAAGGGGTGACGGTCCAACATAATATAATATGTCATGTTGAAGGAGGTAACGGTCCAACATAATATAATATGTCACGTTGAAGGGGGTGATGGTCCAATATAATATATCACGTTGAAGGGGGTGACAATCTAACATAATATAATATGTCACGTTGAAGGAGGTGACTGTCCAACATAATATAATATGTCATGTTGAAGGAAGTGATGGTCCAATATAATATATCACGTTGAAGGGGGTGACGATCTAACATAATATAATATGTCACGTTGAAAGGGGTGACAGTCCAACATAATATAATATGTCACGTTGAAAGGAGTGACGGTCTAATATAATATATCAAGTTGAAGGGGGTGAGGGTCCAACATAATATAATATGTTACATTGAAAGAGGTGATGATCCAACATAATATAATATGTCACGTTGAAGGGAGTGACGATCCAACATAATATAATATGTCACGTTGAAAGAGGTGACGGTCCAACACAATATAATATGTCATGTTGAAGGGGGTGACGGTCCAACATAATATAATATGTCACGTTTAAGGAGGTGACAGTTCAACATACTATAATATGTCACGTTGAAGGAAGTGACGGTCCAATATAATATTTCACGCTGAAGGGTGTGATGGTCCAACATAATATGTCACGTTGAAAGGAGTGACGGTCCAACATAATATAATATGTCATAGCCATTCGACTTGTGCCAATGAATAGGCTTGTTATTTAATATCTTCAGTTATTTTTGAAGACCTTATCGTTCCTGCGCTCACATAAAACTTCTTAGTTTAAAAATAAAAGAGGTTAACATATGCCAAACCATCCAAACATGTTATAACAATCCGATAACTATGAAAACATACGATCCCAGACAAATGTGTTGAGAGGGATTTTGACGTTGATTGAAGGCTCTAATGGCCAATTAGGGATACAACGTAAGGTACGTCCCTATTTCAAATGAAATCTCTTATAAAGAGAGGATTTGTCGACAAAGAAAGTCTTTGAAGCTTGAATTTGCACGAAGATTTCTGGATTTATTTAACAATTTCAAAAAGTTGCCCTTGTTTTCAATCGAAGGGTACTTAATTAAAATAATTTGAAAGAAATGAAGAATCGAACTGATTCAAAACATGCATATAGTTTGAAACAGTGGGAAGACCGAATCCTTATGTAGGATTGCCTACATATCTTGCTGGAACAAGAATCAGGTCAAAAGTAATTCAGACCTGAAATTGATAGAATTTGCAATGAACATAAAATTTAATTAGAAGGAAGAATGATTAGATTCGCCAATATATGAATCGATCTGTTGAACTAGATCCTTTGCATCGGAAATCCTTGAAAAGACTTGTGCATGTCTTGTGTCCGACAATCTTCTGGCTTGATTCTTCAAATTTTGAGAGAATCCATCATCACTTGCCCCATGATCTTGTCATGGGAAGCAAGATTTGAGGAACGTTACCTGCATAACTCAAATATATAATTATTAATAATGTAATAAAGTGATTGTAACAAATCAAAGGGTATATCAGAGGATAAGTTTGAAGATAAAGTCATTTGGATTATGATATAGTGATTCAAATGATATCTTCAAGTCCTAGTCGTTGTGACCGATCATTTTCCCTATAAAAATTTAGAGAAAGTTTTAAGATTATAATGAAGTGACAGGAATAAATTAGGAGGTAAACTGAAAAGAGAAGTTGTCTGGATATTTATGCCAAGGCCGTGGCGAGTCCAGAAATATTCTTTATCATGCTTTGTGATTTTGTGACTTCATTTTTTCTGCAGCCAAAGAAAAATTCTTAGACTTGAGAGACTGATTCATGTTGCTCCTTCTTGTACTTGACTTACACACTTGTCTGGTCTTGAAATGCGGTCTTGGTGAAATTTTTGAGGACTTTCCTCAAAATTTCTGCCCAGTATAAGACACAAAAAACTCTTGAATTTCTTTGTAGTTTCTGTTGTCGCTTAATATGGAATTTTTGAGATCCATCTCAAAAATTCTGGCCCAATTGCAACTTTAACAGTGTTCAAGCTTGTAGAATTTCATGAATATTTTTAGACCTTCTCAAAAATTCTGTCCCAGTTGCGTGATCTGCTATTCTGACTTGTTGGAGAAGATCTTCTTCTAGCGAATTTTTGAGATCCTCTCAAAAATTCTGGCCCAGTTTTTATTTTAAAGGGAAATGAAAATTTTACGGGGATTATGACCGAGCCATTGTGGTGCCTACATATTCCACTAGGGAAATCAGGTCAAACGTAGTTTCAACATAAAATAAAGGAAAATTGAATTTTTTCTGATAACGTGACCGAAGCCGATATAGGCCGCCTACGTATTCCACTAGAGAAATCAGGTTGAATGTAGTTCACATTATAAGTAGAAGTGCGATTACAAGGAAATTAAAACATAAGATATGGCTACAGGGAAGTAAAATGACAAAGTGGGAATACAAGGAAAGAAAATAATAACATAAAAATCGAAGGTCGCCAAAAGTGCGACTTCGAGAAAACTTCATTCTTCTTCGCAACTGATCATGCAAAGAGTTACTTCTTGTGATTTGGCAATGGATTGTTGTTCACATTTGCTGGAGCTTCTGCAAGTGTTATCAGCTTGTTGTCAATCAAGTCTTGGATTTTATGTTTTAGGGTGATACACTTCTCAGTATCATGCCTAACAACTCCTGAATGGTAAGCACATTGTTTACTCGGATCATACCAATTGGCTGAAGTATTCACCGGCTTTACTTCTACTGGGTGAAGTATCCCAGCCACTTTCAACCTTTCATAAAGTTGAGTCAGTGATTCTGCTAACGGCGTAAAGACCCTTGGAGGCTTCCTTTCATAGTTGGTACGAGGGGCATTGTTGTAGAGATTTTTTGGAGAGCGTTGAGCATGATATGTCGCATGCGCATTGTAGATCGGATAAGGTGAATGTGAAGGTTGTTGGTGATGTGAGGTACCTCCTCGAGTCATCACTCCCATAACCTCTTTCTCTTTTTACTTTCCATTTCCGAAAGAGCCCGTTTGGAAAGCCTTATTAGTGGACTGCATGGTGTGAAATTTGTTATTTTTCCAGTCTTGAGGCCATGTTCAATCATTTCTCCGATTTTGATAATTTCAGCAAAAGTTTTTCCACTCATTGTTATCATTCGTTCATAAAATTCTGGGTCTACAGCCTGAATAAAGTAAGTGATCATTTCTGCTTCCTCCATAGGCGGGTGTACTCTGGATGTTTCTTCTCTCCAACGTATGGCATAACTGCGGAAGCTTTCAGTAGATTTCTATCTTAACTTTGTAATATACATTCTGTCAGGAGCGATCTCAACATGAAACTTATAGTGATCCACAAAAGCGTTTGCCAAATCATCCCAAGAATTCCATTTATTTACGTCTTGCTTAGAGTACCACTCTAAAGACTTTCCACTCAAACTTTGACTAAATAGCTTGATCCTTATGCCTTCATTTCTTACCACACCGATTAACTTTTCACAGTAGACCTTCAAGTTGAAGAAAGAATTCCCAGAACCATCATACTTTTCAAATTTTGGAATCTTGTAACCCGGTGGCAACTCAATCTCAGGAAATGCACATAACTCTTCATTTCTCACGCTTTGGTTATTACCAAGCCGATGAAGACTTCTCATAGCATCTTCAAAACTTTTGAGCTTCCTGTTCGTCATTTCATCATTAGTCGCTTTTGTCTCATTTTCAGTTTCAACATAGTGATCATCATCTATGCGACATAGCCCTTGAGTTCGTGTCATAGGTGGAGCGGTGGTATAAGTGTACACTGACAGAGCATAGTGTGTCATCGATACATTTTGAGCTTTTGGAGGAGCAAATGTGTACACAAGGTTAACATTCTGAGAAGCATAAGCATTTTGAACTTGTTGAGAAGTGGTGAAATGATCCCCCTAATCAAACTCCTCTGAGATTAGAAACATAGGTCCCTTTTGACGAACATCAGGGGGTAGGGTCACGCTTGATGGATTCTAAGAAGTAGTTCTGTTTTGCATCACCACAAGCCTTAGTTTAGCAATCTGTTGCTCTAGACTAGCAATGACCTCCGGAGTTACTTCTAGTCTTATTGAAGCGCTATGATCTGTCGCGGTAGGCAAAGTTGAGATCGTTTCAGAAGAAGTGACTATGTTGATCAAACTAGAATCCATAGTTGAACGAGTCTTTTTAGTAGCCCAAATAATAAATGGTGAGTCTGTAGTAATTTTCTTGACCTTAGACCGTGTAAAATACGGATGTTCTGCCAGCGAGTACTTGAAACTGTTTGCTTCGATTTTTGTGAAGTGGGAAAGTTTGATTACCAATACAAATCAGCCTCTCTAAAGAAAGAAAAACACTCAAAAGGTAAAAGTGTTAGTCTATTTATCGTAATAATTAATCATAGTACATAAAACAAATAACATTTATTTTGCTCGAAACAAGACTAATCCAAAATTTTGAGGAATGAGACTTTTGAGAGATGATTGAATGGATAAAATTTTGGTCAAAAAGGAGAGAATTTTAAACAAAGTGAGCTATTTGAATAAAGGTATAAACGTTTATGCTCAATTTTGGTAACACGAGTTGAATTTCTGAGAGAAAATATAAAGTTTAAATTTTTTTGTAGAAATAACGATGCACTAGAATTTTGATGAAATATTTAATCGATCTTGGATATAATATGTATGTTAAAGTGATTTGTAAGAGTGATGGGGTCAACGTGAATTTTAACGGTGACCTAATAACGTTTCTGAAAATTTTGAAATGTAGAACTTGAGGATTTTTAAGCAAAATTAACGATGGACCTTTTAAAAGTATTTTTAGGAAGACTCAAATTTTGAATTTATATGCCTAATGACGCTCTAAGATATTTGAATGGAATAATGGAATAATCACGTCTAAAGCAAAACACATGTATTTTAAACACACAAATAAGCACATATGAAGCAAATTGTAAAGCATTTAGCACATAAATAATATGTAGCGCGTCCTAACATAGATGTAACCTTTTAAGCCAAAGGTAAGCCTAACGTTTGAAGGATGTATATGCCGCTTGTAAGATGTCCCATTGCCCCAAAAAAATGTATTATATAAATTTTATGAATAAACTAAATGGGGATACATAATAAGGGATAGGGGAAATAAATAATATATGTCCCATGCAGGGGAACAATCCTAAACTAAACCGCCTTGGAGGTCCTCCGTTCTTGAACTTCTTGACATTTCCAAACACCTTTCGGATAAAGATCTTCCTTTAATATACAATAAAATAAACTATCTATAAACTAATAAATTTCAAACCCCAAGGAACAATGGTTCGTACAATTCAGCATATATATCCTTCAAATTTATCACATAGTTGGATGATTGTCTTTTATTGACCACGGGCAACAATGGTTCGTACAATTCAGCATATATATCCTTCAAATTTATCACATAGTTGGATGATTGTCTTTTATTGACCACGGGTCAATTAGACGTAAGGTGGTCTTCCAATGAACTTAATATCCCTTGGATATTAAGACATCTAGATCAATGCCTATTTGCGGGATTTGATTTTGCTCTACGCTAGGTAGACTAGAATTGGATTATTTGAAAACGACCGGGAACCCGGGCAGACAACCGCGGGCTAAAACAATAAGTGACCGTTAATCGATCGCGGGTCAACTACTTCACTTTTATGTTTTGAGAAAGTTTGTTTTTAGTGAAGGACGATTGCAAATACTTGCATAATCACATTTTTTTCCTAATGCAAACTAATGTTTTGCCAAGGGAGGCGGAATATGCCATGAAAATGCAACAATAATAATTTAAGTAAACAAATAATTTGCGAAAAGTAACAATAAAGATTAGCCAAACAAATAAATTCTTTTGGTTAGAACCTATATGAATTCCCAGTGAAGTCGCAATTATGTTATGTTCATTTTTAAAAATTCAAAAACTACTTCGTAACTTTCGTGGCGAAAAATCATTTATAGATTTAAAGAGAGTCGCCACTTAATTTTTAGGAAAATTAAGAAACCATTTTAAAAGGTAATTTTGAAAATAAAACCTTTTATTTAAAACCAGAGTCTAGGTAAGGGTTCAAGTTAAATTCGAAAGAAGGTGTTAGGCACTTTTGAAAATCCACAAAGTGTGATTCCCGGCGGATTTAAAATATTTGGCTAAAACCTTAAAAATTCTTTAAGTTATTTTAAGAAAAATCTTGAAATTCATTTGAAAAATCTTATTTAAAATGAATAGAATTTACTAAGACTTATCCATTTATTTTATCCCAAATTAATGGAATAAACTAAAATGTCAAAGTTTCAATATAATTCTAATTTTAACAATATTATCTGAATTAAGAGTTTAAGTTAAATTGTTAACCCAACTTCTTAAATGTGGATTTTGAGCTACTTAATAACTATGAAGGGACATAAAAACTTCACCAAGTCATTCTACGAGCTTAGATTTGCCTAAATTAAATCGCATTTGATAAGCACTCGTGTGGATAAAATATTTTAATATAAGAAAAACCAAAATGAATTCGAAATAACTCCACGGGGATTCTTCCAAGTTAAATAAAATGTTAGTATTCACATAGGTGTAACATAATAAGCATAAAGGTAAGACAATAAGGAAATCAAAATCTGGGTTTTTAACCCAAATTGTGGCATTTAGAGCTACTACTGCGATCATCATTAACTTAATCCATTTGAATTGCTGCTACTGCCGAATGGGTGAGATTTTGAGCCCATTTTCTTACTTTATTGCTTCTGAATATTTCAGGCCTTTGGCCTTATATTTGCTTCCATTCTCGATGATTTGAAGAGGTTGACTCGAAGAAGATCGAATGCAAGGGAATGGGGAGTTCATTTGGACTCGTCGGGTTGTATGCATAGAAAGAGAGAAAAGGAGAAGGATTAGTAAAAGAAAGAAGAGATTAACACAAACTAATACCTAGTCAACACAAAGTCACAGATACGATTGCTAATTTAAAGACCATTTTGATAATCAATTTAAACTAACAGACGGCCATACAAACTAGATAATTTGGACAAGCTTCAATTATTATTAAGGGCCAGATTAATTTCCAGAAGACGCACAACCAAAGATCAATGGAATTGCCAACAAATTAAACACATAGAGGATTTCCTAAACTCATTTTTTGTTTCCATGTTATGCAAATTAGTACTTCACATATGATGAAAGGAAGCAAACATATAACAACTACCCAAAAACACTATCCAAACAATAAGCTAAGCAAAGGTATCTTTATTTAATTTGAATAACTGGAAAGAAAAGAAACATAGGAGCAGATCATTAGTATAGTAGTCATGGAGGAAAGGAATTGAATAAGTATTTATACTTCTTATTATCACAAAAAAGGAAAACTTCAGGGATCTATTCATGATTTGAATGTAGGAACTAGGATTAATTCATCAATAACATGTAATAGCAAAGGAAGAAATTTGGACACAATTCATGAAAATAGCTACTGAACTTGAGCGTTAATGCTAAACTTAGAATAAATTCAGAAACCTTATGTCTAATATTCAAAAGATTCTTTCCAAGACATAAATTTTGCTTAGAGCTCGATTAGTCACTATTTAGACAACACTGAATAGATTTATTTTAAGCCATTGGCAATTAGTACCACTAATAACATTCCTATTTTTCGCTACAGAGAATGATCAGGCATTTTAGAAGAAGGGGTAGATCGTGGAAGAATACAAGGAATTTCCAGATTCGAATTTACGCAGCCATAAACAAAAATTACAAAATAAATAAGGAAAAAAACTACTAAAAAAGCATGTTTCCAGATCATTTACTGTCCAGATTCAAAGAACAACTTTTATGGCCTTACGATATCAGTTCTTACACATGATTGTTGTACTACCAAAAGTGCAGTTAATACCATACATTTCTATAGCATGATCTAAACCATAGAGCTTGAAAGAGGTGAAAGAAAAGCTATTATAAAACTTTACTTTGTTTCTTGAATCAAGACTCCGAGGAAGACTACAAAGTAATCCTCAAAGCTTCTTTCTTTCTCAAATGGGTTCTGCTTAGTATCGTGAACTAAAAGAACCCCTAAGAGAACATTGGGCTGCGAATACGTTCAAATCACTACACCCATGGAAGTAGCACAATCAAACTCGATCATCAAAGTCATACGAACAAGTTGCTTATACAAATTCTAACAAAAAAACAATCATCTCAAGTCATCAAGCTTAAAGCTTTCTAAATACACACTAGTTTCAACAATCAGATTCCCAAGATTTCTTTAACACTAAAATATACGAGCATCTTTAGCAGCACAGTTTCAAGCTTTTAGCAACATCAAAACACATATTTTCATATAAGACCAGCCCAAACAATCACGAAATTTCGTAATAATAGTAAAATCTCACACTGTAACACTTAAACGTGAAAGAAAGGATGCAAAAGACGAAACCTTTACCTGTTTCTGGGCAGCGAACTTAGACGACGAGCTTCGATTGGAATTCTCCACCACACTGCCCGAATCCGATTGATTTTGATGGAATCGAAAAGATATTTTAAGTGTATGTTCACCTCTACAACTCCTTGGTTCTATGAGCCAGAGAATGACTCTCCAAAAGACTCAAAGAATTCCCCAAAAGCCAGCCTTTAACAATGAAAAGAGAGGGTCAATTTATAGGAGAAATTGGGGTAAAAGAGGGGGGGGGGGACAGAGAGTTTTCTGGGAATAACACTTGGGAAATTTCGAATTTCAAACACAAATTCATCATTACCCAGCTAAAATCAGCCACGTATGTACGCATTCGTACACAAAATGGGCAAAATTGAGGATAATCCGCCGAGGTTTTTGGGATGGAGGATACCTGGGTCTTGTAGAACCTTCCAAGTTCTGCCAGCTCACGAAAATAGTACAAGGACGGAGATGGAGGGAATTTTAACGGAGAAGGCATCGTGTTAACGGTGTTGTGTCATCACTTGAGTTCTGGGTTTGTTTGTTAGGAGAAGAACGAAGGAGAAGAAAGGGAGGGGAGAGAAAATTGTGCGCGCGTGATAGTATAGGTGCGGTCTTTCTGAGGGATTTTTAGGGGAATGGGGCGCGTGTGGTTTAAGAGGGAATATACGTGTGTATATTTGCTGATAAGGATATAGAGGAGTATAGGGGTGTGTTGACGAGGGAGTGGGTCGGGTCTTGCAGTGGAATTGGGCCAAATTGGTCCGAATATGATATAAAATATGGCCCAAAATATAAGATTAACAAGAATGGCCAGAATTGTATTGAATTCATAGCCAAATTAACTTAATTGACGGAAATGTACACAATTGAAATACAATTAAGATAAATTTTTCATCTAATTAATCAATCAAGCTTCTTAACATAACAAAGTAAAATAATTAATTCATAAAATAGACTAATTATATTATTTAGACTATAACTCAATCGATTTTGATAAAATGAAACACTAACTCAATTAAACACTTGTTTTATATAAAAGATGATTTTCCAAATAAATATTGAAATCACGTATAATCTATATATTATGCGATATGGAAATATATTTCTTTTATTGCAAAAATGACAAAAGTTGCCTTGAAAATATTTTTAATTTTGTAAAAAATAACATTTTAAGTTGTTAAAATTGAAGAAGCTCGAATAATTAACTAAAATTGTGAAAGGCCAAAATTGGGTGTCAACATCTGCCCCTCCGTTTGGCTAAGGTGGATGTAAGGAATCCTAGGCAAAGGGAGTTGAGGATCTCAATTTTGTTTGACCACAAATCTATCTTTCGGAAGCGATTGGTTTAGCACAAAGTTCAAAGAATCATGACCGGACTTTGGAATCGGGTGTTCTACGTATCTCAGGTTACATGAGAATTCAGGCCACTTGTAGTTCAAGTCGCTTGATTTTACACACGATTTTCAAAGAATTCAAAAGCTATCCCAGTTTCTGATTAAGGAGAGACCGAAAAGCTAGGGGGTAAGAGGATTGGGGAGAGTTTGAAATGTAGCTGAGTTTTCAATATAGAGCCCGCCTACATATCCCAACACTCAAGGAATCAGGCTGCTTATAGTTTGACTCAATCGGTTGAAAAGGTGATCTTTACGCTAAGACAACCTTTGGCTCAAAATGAGTGACAAATGAGTCGAATTATGAAAAGGAGGCTTGTAATTGTCTCAATAATAAATGTGGAGCCCTCACATTCATAGATAAGAGCTACATGGATATAACTTCCAAAACTCTAAGTGCATTGTCACACGGATTTGAAAAAGTGATGGATATTACTTTCAGTGTGAGTCAAAATTACCCTGAAAGCGGAACTAAAAACTAGAAGTTTGATAAAATAAAAGTAATAACCCACATGCCTTCTCAGAGGGGTGTGGTTTGATTGTGGTGAAAGTCAATCCTCAGCTCACGTCCAAAGAGTTTGATATTCCTTTTCAGACTATGTCCCAGTTTGCTGCTAAGAAAAAGTTTCACGTTGTGCTGCGTCCATTTTGATGTCGTCCACATTCATGCTCCACTAAATCTGTGATAATTTTGTCAATAGTAGATGTAACATATACACAAATATAATTTGTGCAAACCTGATTCAACATGTCACACTGAAGGAGGTGACGATCCAATTTGCCTTTTAGGTGGACGAATTGATCTTGAATGTAACATGCCATTTTGAATGGTGTGGCTGCCCAATATGTCTCATTGAAAGGCTAACAACCTATTTTGAGTGTAACATATCACTCTGAATGGGATGATTGCCCAACGTATCTCACTGAAAAGCGGACAACCTATTTTAAATGCAACATGCCACTTTGAATGGGGTGACTGCCCAATATTTCTCATTGAAAGGTGGACGACCTATTTTGAATGCAACATGTCACTTTGAACGGGATGACTGCCCAACGTGTTTCATTGAAAGGCAGACGACCTTTTTTGAATGCAACATATCACTTTGAATGGGGTGACTGCCCAACGTTTCTCATTGAAAGGCGGACGACCTATTTTGAATGCAACATGTCACTTTGAACAGGATGACTGCCCAATGTGTCTCATTAAAAGGGGGACGACCTATTTTGAATGCAATACATTGATGAATTTGTTCCATAATCACCTGTACTATACTTATTAGTAGCAAGTGCACTGTAAGGGCAAATATGAATTGTGCAAACCTTGTTTAAATATGTCACATTGAAGGAAGTGATGATCCAATATAATATAATGTGTCTCAATGAAGGAAGTGACGATTCAAAATAATATGTCACATTGAAGGAAGTGACACTCATATATAATGTGTCACATTGAAGGAAGTGACGATCCAAAATAATATGTCAAGTTGAAGGAATTGACAATCCAAGATAATATACTATGTCACATTGAAGGAGGTGACGATCCAACATAATATAGTATGTCACATTGAAGGAGGTGACGGTCCAATATAATATATCACGTTGAAAGGGGTGACGGTCCAACATAATATAATATGTCACGTTGAAGGAGGTGACGGTCCAACACAATATAATATGTCACGTTGAAGGGGGTGATGGTCCAATATAATATATCACGTTGAAGGGGGTGACAATCTAACATAATATAATATGTCACGTTTAAGGAGGTGACTGTCCAACATAATATAGTATGTCACGTTGAAGGAAGTGATGGTCCAATATAATATATAATGTTGAAGGGGGTGACGATCTAACATAATATAATATGTCGCGTTGAAAGGGGTGACATTCCAACATGATATAATATGTCACGTTGAAAGGAGTGACGGTCTAATATAATATATCACGTTGAAGGGGGTGAGGGTCCAACATAATATAATATGTCACATTGAAAGAGGTTACGGTCCAACATAATATAATATGTCACGTTGAAGGGAGTGACGATCCAACATAATATAATATGTCACGTTGAAAGAGGTGACGGTCCAACACAATATAATATGCCACGTTGAAGGGGGTGATGGTCCAACATAATATAATATGTCACGTTGAAGGAGGTGACAGTTCAACATAATATAATATGTCACGTTGAAGGAAGTGATGGTCCAATATAATATTTCACGCTGAAGGGAGTGATGGTCTAACATAATATGTCACGTTGAAAGGAGTGACGGTCCAACATAATAAAATATGTCATAGCCATTCGACTTGTGCCAATGAATAGGCTTGTTATTTAACATCTCCAGTTATTTTTGAAGACCTTATCGTTCCTGCGCTCACATAAAACTTCTTAGTTTAAAAATAAAAGAGTTTAACATATGCCAAACCATCCAAACATGTTATAACAATCCGATAACTATGAAAACATACGATCCCAAACAAATGTGTTGAGAGGGATTTTGTCGTTGATTGAAGGCTCTAATGGCCAATTAGGGATACAACGTAAGGTACGTCCCTATTTCAAATAAAATCTCTTATAAAGAGAGGATTTGTCGACAAAGAAAGTCTTTGAAGCTTGAATTTGCACGAAGATTTTTGGATTTATTTAACCATTTCAAAAAGCTGCCCTTGTTTTCAATCGAAGGGTACTTAATTAAAATAGTTTGAAAGAAATGAAGAATCGAACTGATTTAAAACATGCATGTAGTTTGAAACAGTGGGAAGACCGAATCCTTATGTAGGATTGCCTACGTATCTTGCTGGAACAAGAATCAGGTTAGACGTAGTTCAGACCTGAAATTGATAGAATTTGCAATGAACATAAAATTTAATTATAAGGACGAATGATTAGATTCGCCAATATATGAATCGATCTGTTGAACTAGATCCTTTGCATCGGAAATCCTTGAAAAGACTTGTGCATGTCTTGTGTACAACAATCTTCTGGCTTGATTCTTCAAATTTTAAGAGAATCCATCATCACTTGCCCCATGATCTTGTCATGGGAAGAAAGATTTGAGGAACATTACCTGCATAACTCAAATATATAATTATTAATAATGTAATAAAGTGATTGTAACAAATCAAAGGGTATATCAGAGGATAAGTTTGAAGATAAAGTCATTTGGATTATGATATAGTGATTCGAATGATATCTTCAAGTCCTAGTCGTTGTGCCCGATCATTTTCCCTATAAAAATTTAGAGAAAGTTTTAAGATTATAATGAAGTGACAGGAATAAATTAGGAGGTAAAGTGAGAAGAGAAGTTTTCTGGATATTTATGCCAAGGCCGTGGGGAGTCCAGAAATATTCTTTATCATGCTTTGTGATTTTGTGACTTCATTTTTTCTGCAGCCAAAGAAAAATTCTTAGTCTTGAGAGACTGACTCGTGATGCTCCTTCTTGTACTTGACTTACACACTTGTCTGGTCTTGAAATGCGGTCTTGGTGAAATTTTTGAGGACTTTCCTCAAAAATTCTGCCCCAGTATAAGACACAAAAAACTCTTGAATTTCTTTGTAGTTTCTGTTGTCGCTTAATATGGAATTCTTGAGATCCATCTCAAAAATTCTGGCCCAATTGCAACTTTAACAGTGTTCAAGCTTGTAAATTTCATTAAATTTTTTAGACCTTCTCAAAAATTCTGTCCCAGTTGCGTGATCTGCTATTCTGACTTGTTGGAGAAGATCTTTTTTTGCGAATTTTTGAGATCCTCTCAAAAATTCTGGCCCAGTTTTTATTTTAAAGGGAAATGAAAATTTTACGGGGATTATGACCGAGCTATTATGGTGCCTACATATTCCACCAGGAAAATCAGGTCAAACGTAGTTTCAACATAAAATAAAGGAAAATTGAATTTTTTCTGATAACGTGACCGAAGCCGATATAGGCCGCCTATGTATTCCACTAGAGAAATCAGGTCGAATGTAGTTCACATTACAAGTAGAAGTGCGATTACAAGGAAATTAAAACATAAGATATGGCTACAGGGAAGTAAAATGACAAAGTGGGAATACAAGGAAAGAAAACAATAACATAAAAATCGAAGGAAACAAAAGTGCGACTTCGAGAAAACTTCATTCTTCTTCGCAACTGATCATGCAAAGAGTTACTTCTTGTGATTTGGCAATGGATTGTTGTTCACATTTGCTGGAGCTTCTGCAAGTGTTATCAGCTTGTTGTCAATCAAGTCTTGGATTTTATGTTTTAGGGTGATACACTTCTCAGTATCATGCCTAACAACTCCTGAATGGTAAGCACATTGTTTACTCGGATCATACCAATTGGCTGAAGTATTCACCGGCTTTACTTCTACTGGGTGAAGTATCCCAGCCACTTTCAACCTTTCATAAAGTTGAGTCAGTGATTCTGCTAACGGCGTAAAGACCCTTGGAGGCTTCCTTTCATAGTTGGTACGAGGGGCATTGTTGTAGAGATTTTTTGGAGAGCGTTGAGCATGATATGTCGCATGCGCATTGTAGATCGAATATGGTGAATGTGAAGGTTGTTGGTGATGTGAGGTACCTCCTCGAGTCATCACTCCCATAACCTCTTTCTCTTTTTACTTTCCATTTCCGAAAGAGCCAGTTTGGAAAGCCTTATTAATGGACTGCATGGTGTGAAATTTGTTATTTTTCCAGTCTTGGGGCCATGTTCAATCATTTCTCTGATTTTGATAATTTCAGCAAAAGTTTTTCCACTCATTGTTATCATTCGTTCATAAAATTCTGGGTCTACAGCCTGAATAAAGTAAGTGATCATTTCTGCTTCCTCCATAGGCGGGTGTACTCTGGATGTTTCTTCTCTCCAACGTATGGCATAACTGCGGAAGCTTTCAGTAGATTTCTATCTTAACTTTGTAATATATATTCTATCAGGAGCGATCTCAACATGAAACTTATAGTGATCCACAAAAGCGTTTGCCAAATCGTCCCATGAATTCCATTTATTTACGTCCTGCTTAGAGTACCAATCTAAAGCCTTTCCACTCAAACTTTGACTAAATAGCTTGATCCTTATGCCTTCATTTCATACCACACCGATTAACTTTTCACAGTAGACCTTCAAGTTAAAGAAAGAATTCCCAGAACCATTATACTTTTCAAATTTTGGAATCTTGTAACGCGGGGGCAACTCAATCTCAGGAAATGCACATAACTCTTCATTTCTCACGCTTTGGTTATTACCAAGCCGATGAAGACTGCTCATAGCCTCTTCCAAACTTTTGAGCCTCCTGTTCGTCATTTCATCATTAGTCGCTTTTGTCTCATTTTCAGTTTCAACATAGTGATCATCATCTATGCGACATAGCCCTTGAGTTCGTGTCATAGGTGGAGCGGTGGTATAAGTGTACACTGACATAGCATAGTGTGTCATCGATACATTTTGAGCTTTTGGAGGAGCAAATGTGTACACAAGGGGAACATTCTGAGAAGCATAAGCATTTTGAACTTGTTGAGAAGTGGTGAAATGATCCCCCTAATCAAACTCCTCTGAGATTAGAAACATAGGTCCTCGTTGACGAACATCAGGGGGTAGGGTCAAGATTGATGGATTCTGAGAAGTAGTTCTGTTTTGCATCACCACAAGCCTTAGTTTAGCAATCTGTTGCTCTAGACTAGCAATGACCTCCGGGGTTACTTCTAGTCTTATTGAAGCGCTATGATCTGTCGCGGTAGGCAAAGTTGAGATCGTTTCAGATGAAGTGACTGTGTTGATCAAACTAGAATCCATAGTTGAATGAGTCTTTTTAGTAGCCCAAATAAGAAATGGTGAGTCTGTAGCAATTTTCTTGACCTTAGACCGTGTAAAATACGGATGTTCTGCTAGCGAGTACTTGAAATTGTTTGCTTCGATTTTTGTGAAGTGGGCAAGTTTGATTACCAATACAAATCAGCCTCTCTAAAGAAAGAAAAACACTCAAAAGGTAAAAGTGTTAGTCTATTGATCGTAACAATTAATCAAAGTACATAAAACAAATAACATTTATTTTGCTCGAAACAAGACTAATCCAAAATTTTGAGGAATAAGACTTTTGAGAGATGATTGAATGGATAAAATTTTGGTAAAAAAGGAGAGAATTTTAAACAAAGTGAGCTATTTGAAGAAAGGTATAAACGTTTATGCTCAATTTTGGTAACACGAGTTGAATTTCTGAGAAAAAATATAAAGTTTTAATTTTTTTTGTAGAAATAACGATGCACTAGAATTTTGATGAAATATTTAATTGATCTTGGATATAATATGTATGTTAAAGTGATTTGTAAGAGTGATGGGGTCAACGTGAATTTTAACGGTGACCTAATAACGTTTCTGAAATTTTTTAAATGTAGAACTTGAGGATTTTAAGCAAAATTAACGATGGACCTTTTAAAAGTATTTTTAGGAAGACTCAAATTTTGAATTTATATGCCTAATGACGCTCTAAGATATTGGAATGGAATAATGGACTAGGCACGTCTAAAGCAAAACACATGTATTTTAAACACACAAATAAGCACAGATGAAGCAAATTGTAAAGCATTTAGCACATAAATAATATGTAGCGCGTCCTAACATATATGTAACCTTTTAAGCCAAAGGTAAGCCTAACGTTTGAAGGATGTATATGCCGCTTGTAAGACGTCCCATTTCCCCAAAAAAATGTATTATATAAATTTTATGAATAAACTAAATGGGGATACATAATAAGGGATAGGGGAAATAAATAATATATGTCCCATGCAGGGGAACAATCCTAAACTAAACCGCCTTGGAGGTCCTCCGTTCTTGAACTTCTTGACATTTCCAAACGCCTTTCGGATAAAGATCTTCCTTTAATATACAATAAAATAAACTATCTATAAACTAATAAATTTCCAACCCCAAGGAACAATGGTTCGTACAATTCAGCATATATATCCTTCAAATTTATCACATAGTTGGATGATTGTCTTTTATTGACCGCGGGCCAATTAGACGTAAGGTGGTCTTCTAATGAACTTAATATCCCTTGGATATTAAGACATCTAGGTCAATGCCTATTTGCGAGATTTGGTTTTGCTCTACGCTAGGTAGACTAGAATTGGATTATTTGAAAAGGACCGGGAACCCGGGCAGACAACCGCGGGCTAAAACAATAAGTGACCGTTAATCGACCGCGGGTCAACTACTTCACTTTTCAGTTTTGAGAAAGTTTGTTTTTAGTGAAGGACGATTGCAAATAGTTGCATAATCACCCTTTTTTCCTAATGCAAACTAATGTTTTGCCAAGGGAGGCGGAATATGCCATGAAAATGCAACAATAATAATTTAAGTAAACAAATAATTTGCGAAAAGTAACAATAAAGATTAGCCAAACAAATAAATTCTTTTGGTTAGAACCTATATGAATCCCCAGTGAAGTCGCAATTCTGTTATGTTCGTTTTTAAAAAATTCAAAAACTACTTCGTAACTTTCGTGGCGAAAAATCATTTATAGATTTAAAGAGAGTCGCCACTTAATTTTTAGGAAAATTAAGAAACCATTTTAAAATGTAATTTTGAAAATAAAACCTTTTATTTAAAACCAGAGTCTAGGTAAGGGTTCAAGTTAAATTCGAAAGAAGGTGTTAGGCACTTTTCAAAATCCACAAAGTGTGATTCCCAGCGGATTTAAAATATTTGGCTAAAACCTTAAAAATTCTTTAAGTTATTTTAAGAAAAATCTTGAAGTTCATTTGAAAAATCTTATTTAAAATGGATAGAATTTATTAAGAATTATCCATTTATTTTATCCCAAATTAATGAAATAAACTAAAATGTCAAAGTTTCAATATAATTCTAATTTTAACAATATTATCTGAATTAAGAGTTTAAGTTAAATTGTTAACCCAACTTCTTAAATGTGGATTTTGAGCTACTTAATAACTATGAAGGGACATCAAAAATTCACCAAGTCATTCTACGAGCTTAGATTTGCCTAAATTAAATCGCATTTGATAAGCACTTGTGTGGATAAAATATTTTAATATAAGAAAAACCAAAATGAATTCGAAATAACTCCACGGGGATTCTTCCAAGTTAAATAAAATGTTAGTATTCACATAGGTGTAACATAATAAGCATAAAGGTAAGACAATAAGGAAATCAAAATCTGGGTTTTTAACCCAAACTGTGGCATTTAGAGCTACTACTGCGATCATCATTAACTTAATCCCTTTGAATTGCTGCTACTGCCGAATGGGTGAGATTTTGAGCCCATTTTCTTACTTTATTGCTGCTGAATATTTCAGGCCTTTGGCCTTATATTTGCTTCCATTCTCGATGATTTGAAGAGGTTGACTCGAAGAAGATCGAATGCAAGGGAATGGCGAGTTCATTTGGACTCGTCGGGTTGTATGCATAGAAAGAGAGAAAATGAGAAGGATTAGTAAAAGAAAGAAGAGATTAACACAAACTAATACCTAGTCAACATAAAGTCACAGATACAATTGCTAATTTAAAGACAATTTTGATAATCAATTTAAACTAACAGACGGCCATACAAACTAGATAATTTGGACAAGCTTCAATTATTATTAAGGGCCAGATTAATTTCCAGAAGACGCACAACCAAAGATCAATGGAATTGCCAACAACTTAAACACATAGAGGATTTCCTAAACTCATTTTTTGTTTCCATGTTATGCAAATTAGTACTTCACATATGATGAAAGGAAGCAAACATATAACAACTACCCAAAAACACTATCCAAACAATAAGCTAAGCAAAGGTATCTTTATTTCATTTGAATAACTGGAAAGAAAAGAAACATAGGAGCAGGTCATTAGCATAGTAGTCATGGAGGAAAGGAATTGAATAAGTATTTATACTTCTTATTATCACACAAAAGGAAAAATTCAGGGATCTATTCATGATTTGAATGTAGGAACTAGGATTAATTCATCAATAACATGTAATAGCAAAGGAAGGAAATTGGACACAATTCATGAAAATAGCTACTGAACTTGAGCGTTAATGCTAAACTTAGAATAAATTCAGAAACCTTATGTCTAATATTCAAAAGATTCTTTCCAAGACATAAATTTTGCTTAGAGCTCGATTAGTCACTATTCAGACAACACTGAATAGATTTATTTTAAGCCATTGGCAATTAGTACCACTAATAACATTCCTACTTTTCGCTACAGAGAATGATCAGGCATTTTAGAAGAAGGGATGGATCGTGGAAGAATACAAGGAATTTCCAGATTCGAATTTACGCAGCCATAAACAAAAATTACAAAATAAATAAGGAAAAAAACTACTAAAAAGCATGTTTCCAGATCATTTACTGTCCAGATTCAAAGAACAACTTTTATGGCCTTACGATATCAGTTCTTAGACATGATTGTTGTGCTACCAAAAGTGCAGTTAATACCATACATTTCTATAGCATGATCTAAACCATAGAGCTTGAAAGAGGTGAAAGAAAAGCTATTATAAAACTTTACTTTGTTTCTTGAATCAAGACTCCGAGGAAGACTACAAAGTAATCCTCAAAGCTTCTTTCTTTCTCAAATGGGTTCTGCTTAGTATCGTGAACTAAAAGAACCCCTAAGAGAACATTGGGCTGCAAATACGTTCAAATCACTACACCCATGGAAGTAGCACAATCAAACTCGATCATCAAAGTGATACGAACAAGTTGCTTATACAAATTCTAACAAAAAAACAATCATCTCAAGTCATCAAGCTTAAAGCTTTCTAATACACACTAGTTTCAACAATCAGATTCCCAAGATTTCTTTAACACTAAAATATACGAGCATCTTTAGCAGAACAGTTTCAAGCTTTTAGCAACATCAAAACACATATTTTCATATAAGACCAGCCCAAACAATCACGAAATTTCGTAATAATAGTAAAATCTCACACTGTAACACTTAAACGTGAAAGAAAGGATGCAAAAGACGAAACCTTTACCTGTTTCTGGGCAGCGAACTTAGACGACGAGCTTCGATTGGAATTCTCCACCACACTGCCCGAATCCGATTGATTTTGATGGAATCGAAAAGATATTTTAAGTGTATGTTCACCTCTACAACTCCTTGGTTCTATGAGCCAGAGAATGACTCTCCAAAAGACTCAAAGAATTCCCCAAAAGCCAGCCTTTAACAATGAAAAGAGAGGGTCAATTTATAGGAGAAATTGGGGTAAAAGAGGGGGGGGGGGACAGAGAGTTTTCTGGGAATAACACTTGGGAAATTTCGAATTTCAAACACAAATTCATCATTACCCAGCTAAAATCAGCCACGTATGTACGCATTCGTACACAAAATGGGCAAAATTGAGGATAATCCGCCGAGGTTTTTGGGATAGAGGATACCTGGGTCTTGTAGAACCTTCCAAGTTCTACCAGCTCACGAAAATAGTACAAGGACGGAGATGGAGGGAATTTTAACGGAGAAGGCATCGTGTTAACGGTGTTGTGTCATCGCTTGAGTTCAGGGTTTGTTTGTTAGGAGAAGAACGAAGGAGAAGAAAGGGAGGGGAGAGAAAATTATGTGCGCGTGTGGTTTAAGAGGGAATATACGTGTGTATATGTATTTTCTGATAAGGATATAGAGGAGTATATGGGTGTGTTGACGAGGGAGTGGGTCGGGTCTTGCAGTGGAATTGGGCCAAATTGGTCCGAATATGATATAAAATATGGCCCAAAATATAAGATTAACAAGAATGGCCAGAATTGTATTGAATTCATAGACAAATTAACTTAATTGACGGAAATGTACACAATTGAAATATAATTAAGATAAATTTTTCATCTAATTAATCAATCAAGCTTCTTAACATAACAAAGTAAAATAATTAATTCATAAAATAGACTAATTATATTATTTAGACTATAACTTAATCGATTTTGATAAAATGAAACACTAACTCAATTAAACACTTGTTTTATATAAAAGATGATTTTCCAAATAAATATTGAAATCACGTATAATCTATATATTATGCGATATGGAAATATATTTCTTTTATTGCAAAAATGACAAGAGTTGCCTTGAAAATATTTTTAATTTTGTAAATAATAACATTTTAAGTTGTTAAAATTGAAGAAGCTCGAATAATTAACTAAAATTGTGAAAGGCCAAAATTGGGTGTCAACATCTGCCCCTCCGTTTGGCTAAGGTGGATGTAAGGAACCCTAGGCAAAGGGAGTTGAGGATCTCAATTTTGTTTGACCACAAATCTATCTTTCGGAAGCGATTGGTTTAGCACAAAGTTCAAAGAATCATGACCGGACTTTGGAATCGGGTGTTCTACGTATCTCAGGTTACATGAGAATTCAGGCCACTTGTAGTTCAAGACGCTTGATTTTACACACGATTTTCAAAGAATTCAAAAGCTATCCCAGTTTCTGATTAAGGAGAGACCGGAAAGCTGGGGGGTAAGAGGATTGGGGAGAGTTTGAAATGTAGTCGAGTTTTCAATATAGAGCCTGCCTACATATCCCAACACTCAAGAAATCAGGTTGCTTATAGTTTGACTCAATCGGTTGAAAAGGTGATTTTTTACGCTAAGACAACCTTTGGCTCAAAATGAGTGACAAATGAGTCGAGTTATGAAAAGGAGGCTTGTAATTGTCTCAATAATAAATGTGGAGCCCTCACATTCATAGATAAGAGCTAAATGGATATAACTTCCAAAACTCTAAGTGCATTGTCACACGGATTTGAAAAAGTGATGGATATTACTTTCAGTGTGAGTCAAAATTACCCTGAAAGCGAAGCTAAAAATTAGAAGTTTGATAATATAAAAGGAATAACCCACATGCCTTCTCATAGGGGGTTTGATTGTGGTGAAAGTCAATCCTCAGCTCGCGTCCAAAGAGTTTGATATTCCTTTTCAGACTATGTCCCAGTTTGCTACTAAGAAAAAGTTTCACGTTGTGCTGCGTCCATTTTGATGTCGTCCACATTCATGCTCCACTAAATCTGTGATAATTTTGTCAATAGTAGATGTAACATACACACAAATATAATTTGTGCAAACCTGATTCAACATGTCACACTGAAGGAGGTGACGATCCAATTTGTCTTTTAGGTGGACGAAATGATCTTGAATGTAACATGCCATTTTGAATGGTGTGGCTGCCCAATATGTCTCATTGAAAGGCGAGCAACCTATTTGAGTGTAACATATCACTTTGAATGGGATGATTTCCCAATGTATCTCACTGAAAAGCGGACGACCTATTTTAAATGCAACATGCCACTTTGAATGGGGTGACTGCCCAATATGTCTCATTGAAAGGCGGACGACCTTTTTTGAATGCAACATGTCACTTTGAACGGGATGACTGCCCAACGTGTCTCATTGAAAGGCAGACGACCTTTTTTGAATGCAACATATCACTTTGAATGGGGTGATTGCCCAACGTTTCTCATTGAAAGGCGGACGACCTATTTTGAATGCAACATGTCACTTTGAACGGGATGACTTCCCAATGTGTCTCATTAAAAGGGGGACGACCTATTTTGAATGCAATACATTGATGAATTTTTTCCAAAATCACCTGTACTATACCTATTAGTAGCAAGTGCACTGTAAGGGAAAATATGAATTGTGCAAACCTTGTTTAAATATGTCACATTGAAGGAAGTGATGATCCAATATAATATAATGTGTCTCAATGAAGGAAGTGACGATTCAAAATAATATGTCACGCTGAAGGAAGTGACACTCATATATAATGTGTCACGTTGAAGGAAGTGACGATCCAAAATAATATGTCAAGTTGAAGGAATTGACAATCCAAGATAATATACTATGTCACATTGAAGGAGGTGACGATCCAACATAATATTGTATGTCACATTGAAGGAGCTGACGGTCCAATATAATACATCACGTTGAAAGGGGTGACGGTCCAACATAATATAATATGTCACGTTGAAGGAGGTGACGGTCCAACACAATATAATATGTCACGTTGAAGGGGGTGATGATCCAATATAATATATCACGTTGAAGGGGGTGACGATCTAACATAATATAATATGTCACGTTGAAGGAGGTGACTGTACAACATAATATAATATGCCACTTTGAAGGAAGTGATGGTCCAATATAATATATAACGTTGAAGGGGGTGACGATCTAACATAATATAATATGTCACGTTGAAAGGGGTGACAGTCCAACATAATATAATATGTCACGTTGAAAGGAGTGACGGTCTAATATAATATATCACGTTGAAAGGGGGTGAGGGTCCAACATAATATAATATGTCACATTGAAAGAGGTGACGGTCCAACATAATATAATATGTCACGTTGAAGGGTGTGACGATCCAACGTAATATAATATGTCACGTTGAAAGAGGTGACGGTCCAACACAATATAATATGTCACGTTGAACGGGGTGACGGTCCAACATAATATAATATGTCACGTTGAAGGAGGTGACAGTTAAACATAATATAATATGTCACGTTGAATGAAGTGGGTCCAATATAATATTTCACGCTGAAGGGAGTGATGGTCCAACATAATATGTCACGTTGAAAGGAGTAACGGTCCAACATAATATAATATGTCCTAGCCATTCGACTTGTGCCAATGAATAGGCTTGTTATTTAACATCTCCAGTTATTTTTTAAGACCTTATCATTCCTGTGCTCACATAAAACTTCTTAGTTTAAAAATAAAAGAGGTTAACATATGCCAAACCATCCAAACATGTCATAACAATCCGATAACTATGAAAACATACGATCCCAGACAAATGTGTTGAGAGGGATTCTGACGTTGATTGAAGGCTCTAATGGCCAATTAGGGATACAACGTAAGGTACATACCTATTTCAAATGAAATCTCTTATAAAGAGAGGATTTGTCGACAAAGAAAGTCTTTGAAGCTTGAATTTGCACGAAGATTTTTGGATTTATTTAACAATTTTAAAAAGTTGCCCTTGTTTCCAATCGAAGGGTACTTAATTAAAATAGTTTGAAAGAAATGAAGAATCGAACTGATTCAAAACATGCATGTAGTTTGAAACAGTGGGAAGACCGAATCCTTATGTAGGATTGCCTACATATCTTGCTGGAACAAGAATCAGGTCAGACGTAGTTCTAACCTGAAATTGATAGAATTTGCAATGAACATAAAATTTAATTAGAAGGACGAATGATTAGATTCGCCAATATATGAATCGATCTGCTGAACTAGATCCTTTGCATCAGAAATCCTTGAAAAGACTTGTGCATGTCTTGTGTCCGACAATCTTCTGGCTTGATTCTTCAAATTTTGAGAGAATCCATCATAATTTGCCCCATGATCTTGTCATGGGAAGCAAGATTTGAGGAACGTTACCTGCATAACTCAAATATATAATTATTAATAATGTAATAAAGTGATTGTAACAAATCAAAGGGTATATCAGAGGATAAGTTTGAAGATAAAGTCATTTGGATTATGATATAGTGATTCGAATGATATCTTCAAGTCCTAGTCGTTGTGCCCGATCATTTTCCCTATAAAAAATTAGAGAAAGTTTTAAGATTATAATGAAGTGACAGGAATAAATTAGGAGGTAAAGTGAGAAGAGAAGTTTTCTGGATATTTATGCCAAGGGCGTGGAGAGTACAGAAATATTATTTATCATGCTTGGTGATTTTGTGACTTCATTTTTTCTGCAGCCAAAGAAAAATTCTTAGTCTTGAGAGACAGACTCGTGATGCTCCTTCTTGTACTTGACTTACACACTTATCTGGTCTTGAAATGCGGTCTTGGTGAAATTTTTGAGGTCTTTCCTCAAAAATTCTGCCACAGTATAAGACACAAAAAACTATTTAACTTCTTTGTAGTTTCTGTTGTCGCTTAATATGGAATTTTTGAGATCCATCTCAAAAATTCTGCCCCAATTGCAGTTTTAACAGTGTTCAAGCTTGTAGAATTTCATGAATTGTTTTAGACCTTCTCAAAAATTCTGTCCCAATTGCGTGATCTGCTATTCTGACTTGTTGGAGAAGATCTTCTTCTAGCGAATTTTTGAGATCCTCTCAAATATTCTGGCCCAGTTTTTATTTTAAAGGGAAATGAAATTTTTACGGGGATTATGATCGAGCCATTGTGGTGCCTACATATTCCACTAGGAAAATCAGGTCAAACGTAGTTTCAACATAAAATAAAGAAAAATTGAAATTTTTCTGATAATGTGACCGAAGCCGATATAGGCTGCCTACGTATTCCACTAGAGAAATCAGGTCGAATTTAGTTCACATTACAAGTAGAAGTGCGATTACAAGGAAATTAAAACATATGATACGGTTACAGGGAAGTAAAATGACAAAGTGGGAATACAAGGAAAGAAAACAAAAACATAAAAATCGAAGGACGCCAAAAGTGCGACTTCGAGAAAACTTCATTCTTCTTCGCAACTGATCATGCAAAGAGTTACTTCTTGTGATTTGGCAATGGATTGTTGTTCACATTTGCTGGAGCTTCTGCAAGTGTTATCACCTTGTTGTCAATCAAGTCTTGGATTTTATGTTTTAGGGTGATACACTTCTCAGTATCATGCCTAACAACTCCTGAATGGTAAGCACATTGTTTAATCGGATCATACCAATTGGCTGAAGTATTCACCAACTTTACTTCTACTGGGTGAAGTATCCGAGCCACTTTCAACCTTTCTTAAAGTTGAGTCAGTGATTCTGCTAATGGCGTAAAGACCCTTGGAGGCTTCCTTTCATAGTTGGTACGAGGGGCATTGTTGTAGAGAATTTTTGGAGAGCGTTGAGCATGATATGTCGCATGCGCATTGTAGATCGGATATGGTGAACGTGAAGGTTGTTGGTGATGTGAAGTACCTCCTCGAGTCATCACTTCTATAACCTCTATCTCTTTTTACTTTCCATTTCCGAAAGAACCAGTTTGGAAAGCCTTATTAGTGGACTCTAATGCTGTGAAATTTATAATTTTTCCAGTCTTGAGGCCATCTTCAATCATTTCTCCGGTTTTGATAATTTCAGCAAAAGTTTTTCCACTCATTGTTATCATTCGTTCATAAAATTCTGGGTCTACAGCCTGAATAAAGTAAGTGATCATTTCTGCTTCCTCCATAGGGGGGTGTACTCTGGGTCCTTCTTCTCTCCAACGTATGGCATAACTGCGGAAGCTTTCAGTAGATTTCTATCTTAACTTTGTAATATATATTCTGTCAGGAGCGATCTCAAGATGAAACTTGTAGTGATCCACAAAATCGTTTGCCAAATCATCCCATGAATTCCATTTGGTTACGTACTGCTTAGAGTACCACTCTAAAGCCTTTCCACTCAAACTTTGACTAAATAGCTTGATCCTTATGCCTTCATTTCTTCCCACATCGATCAACTTTTCATAGTAGACCTTCAAGTGGAAGAAAGAATTCCCAGAACCATCATACTTTTCAAATTTTGGAATCTTGTAACTCGGTGGAAACTCAATCTCAGGAAATGCACATAACTCTTCATATCTCACGCTTTGGTTATTACCAAGACAATGAAGATTTCTCATAGCATCTTCTAAACTTTTGAGCTTCTTGTTCATCATTTCATCATTAGTCGCTTTTGTCTCATTTTCAGTTTCAACATAGTGATCATCATCTATGCGACATAGCCTTGGAGTTCGTGTCATAGGTGGAGCGGTGGTATAAGTGTACACTGGCAGAGCATAGTGTGCCATCGATACATTCTGAGCTTTTAGAGGAGCAAATGTGTACAAAAGGGGAACATTCTGAGAAGCATAAGCATTTTGAACTTGTTGAGAAGTGGTGAAATGATCCCCATGATCAAACTCCTCTGAAATTAGAAACATAGGTCCCTTTTGACGAACATCAGGGGGTAGGGTCACGCTTGATGGATTCTGAGAAGTAGTTCTGTTTTGCATCACCACAAGCCTTAGTTTAGCAATCTGTTGCTCTAGACTAGCAACGAACTCCGGGATTACTTCTAGTCTTGTTGAAGAGCTAGGATCTGTCGCGGTAGGCAAAGTCAAGATCATTTCAGATGAAGTGACTGTGTTGATCAAACTAGAATCCATAGTTGAACGAGTCTTTTTAGTATCCCAAATAAGAAATGGTGAGTCTGTAGCAATTTTCCTGACCTTAGACCGTGTAAAATACGGATGTTCTGCCAGTGAGTACTTGAAACTGTTTGCTTTGATTTTTATGAAGTGGGTAAGTTTGATTACCAACATAAATCAGCCTCTCTAAAGAAAGAAAAATACTCAAAAGGTAAAAGTGTTAGTCTATTGATCGTAATAATTAATCAAAGTACATAAAACAAACAACATTAATTTTGCTCGAAACAAGACTAGTCCAAAATTTTGAGAAATGAGACTTTTGAGAGATGATTGAATGGATGAAATTTTGGTCAAAAAGGAGAGGATTTTAAACAAAGTGAGCTATTTGAAGAAAGGTATAAACGTTTATGCCAATTTTGGTTACACGAGTTGAATTTCTGAGAGAAAATATAAAGTTTTAAAAAATTCTGTAGAAATAACGATGCACTAGAATTTTGATGAAATATTTAGTCGATCTTGGATATAGAATGTATGATAAAGTGATTTGTAAGAGTGATGGGGTCAACGTGAATTTTAACGGTGACCTCATAACGTTTCTGAAAAATTTGAAATGTAGAACTTGAGGATTTTAAGCAAAATTAACGATGGACCTTTTAAAAGTATTTTTAGGAAGACTCAAATTTTGAATTTATATGCCTAATGATGCTCTAAGATATTGAAATGGAATAATGGACTAGTCATGTCTAAAGCAAAATACATGTATTTTAAACACACAAATAAGCACAGACGAAGCAAATTGTGAAGCATTTAGCCATAAATAATATGTAGCGCGTCCTAACATATATGTAACCTTTTAAGCCAAAAGTAAGCCTAACGTTTGAAGGATGTATATGCCGCTTGTAAGACGTCCCATTGCCCCAAAAAAATGAATTATATAAATTTTATGAATAAACTAAATGGGGATACATAATAAGGGATAGGAGAAATAAATAATATATGTCCCATGCAGGGGAACAATCTTAAACTAAACCGTCTTGGAGGTCCTCCGTTCTTGAACTTCTTGACATTTTCAAACGCCTTTCGGACAAAGATCTTCCTTTAATATACAATAAAATAAACTATCTATGAACTAATAAATTCCCAACCCCAAGGAACAATGGTTCGTACAATTCGACATATATATCCTTCAAATTTATCACATAGTTGGATGATTGTCTTTTTTATTGACCGCGGGCCAATTAGACGTAAGGTGGTCTTCTAATGAACTTAATATCCTTTAGATATTAAGACATCTAGGTCAGTGCCTATTTGCGGGATTTGGTTTTGCTCTACGCTAGGTAGACTAGAATTAGTTTATTTGAAAAGGACCGAGAACCCAGGCAGACAGCCACAGGATAAAACAACAAGTGACCATTAATTTAACACCCCGTAAATGTATCAATCTATCGAATCCTGAACCCATCAAGATTGTTGCACTTCCTGCAAACTGTTTTGTCACCACGGGTAGTGCCACGGGGGTCGCAGCTCAGATGACCCATGGGGCGCCCCGTGAAGACCAAGCAGTTAGGCTGTGCCAGCTGCCTTACTCCGACGGGTGGCCACGACAGGCATCACAGGTGCGATGGCCCGTAGGACCCCACTGTCGGAATGGTCTTGCCGTTCCCTCCCATCATCGAGTCCTCCCGATGGGCTAGGCCACGGGCATCACAATTGCGATGGACTGTGGGAGCTCGCCATCAATAGGGACAAGAAGACCTCAACTAAAGTACCCTTGCTCGACGCCTCAGCCGATGGGCCGTTGTGGGCACGACGCCCGTCTGGTAACCCGTAAGGCGACTCAATTTCCTTAAACTTTTCATTTAAATCCCAGGGGTATTTTAGTCATTTCTCACTCTTTTAACTACTAAGTGAAGTCGTTTTGACTGTTTCAAGAAGGGTTTTCACCCATATTACCCTAAGTCCCTCTTAAGTTAATCATTCTTCACTCAAAAAGGAAAAGTTCCTCTCAAGCTCAAGTCTCCAAGCTCCAAGCCAAGCCTCCTAAGTATTTTCAATTGAAGTGGATAATCTTCATCTAAGGTATGTGGGTTTTTAACAATGAGTTCCTTTAACCCTTGTTCCCAAATTCCCCAACTCTTATCTTGAATTATGAAGTTATCAAATTAGGGTTTTGATCTAAAATTGGGGAAAGTTTATGAAAATAGTTTCTATGTTTAAATTCATGGTTTCCTCTTGATTACTAATGATTTGATTATGATTCTCTCATTGGTTTTAAAAGCCCAAGCATGAATGTTGATTTCTAGCATGAAACTATGAATTTACATGTTTTCAAGAGAAAGTAGGCATGATTAGATATCATGGCCTCTATGTATTTATGAAATTGCATGACTAATTCTTTAAGTATGAATTTAGCAAGAAAAGTATATTTTGAATTATGGTTTTGCAAAGTTTTAAGATTCATGACTTGTGAATTGCATGACATCAAATATGTCCTTATGCTTTTCCAATAGTTTTTGGACATCAAATATGTCCCTATGTTTTATGAAAGTTTTGGACATCAGATATGTCCCTATATTTTAAGAAAGGTTTGGCATCTAGATATGTACACCTAAGCTAAGTGAATTGCATGGTATCAGATATACCATTATGCTTTTCAAACAGATTTGGCATCAGATATGCCCAGTATTATATGAGCTATATATATGTTTTGGGAGTAGTATTAGCATCGAGTTGGACAGGGTGAGAGTACCCAAAAGGTCCCATAACTACGTGCCTCCGTAGGTATTAAGTCCTCTTTGTTGGGCATCAGTTTTAGTGATCACGTCACAGTAATGCCTTTATACCCTGAAAAGGTATATAGGGTACTTTCGATGGGGCGGATACATCGAATTTCATGTAGCTCACATAATCTATGTCGGTTAGAGTACCTCCCACAGAAGACAGTTTATGCTTTTAAAACTTGCATTTGACTCTTATTCAGATTTTAGACTTATTACTTATGATTATGTTTCAGCTTATGGAAAGTATTAGAGTCATTGCGCTCAGTTTATCTTTAAAAGCATGATCTCAGTTATTTAAGTATACTTAGCAGGTTTTCCTCATGTTTATGCATTGCTCATATACTTAGTACATTTCATAGTACTAATGCATATTGCGTTGTATCCTTTGATGATGCAGATTCAGGTGTCCCTTCACAGCTTCGTGGCTAGAGTTCCTGGCCACTCACGCTCAGCCTTGGTGAGTCCTCATTGTGCAAGGACTAGTTATGCTTTTCCCTTATGTTAGCTTTACTTCTGTACTCCGAGTTAGCTAGGGTCTTGTCCTAGTAACTATTTATGTTATGACTAGAGGCTTTCAGACATTGTTTGTATTCGAATTCCCTTTTTGGATATTGTAGGTTTATGCGGCTCATAGACCCTTTATTTATGCTTGCTTGAGTGGATTTCCGTATTATGCTTCCGCTTATCTTTTGTTATGCTTGAGAATGCTATGACCAAGGGTTATCTTGGGATCCTTGTGGTCCCGAGTCCCGTGTTACGTCAGGAGGTAACCTTGGGGCATGAAAAACTTTGTATCAGAGTCTCAGGTTCAAGAGTCCTAGGATGTCTGAAAGTTGCATTGAGCAGAGTCTTTTTCATGTGTGTGAAGTGCGCCACACACATGAGGAGGAAGATGTGAGTGTCTTAGAAGCTTCTTGGGTTTGGCTGGTTACTATAGGAGTTTTGTGGAGGGGTTTTCCTCCCTTGCTTCCCCATTGACCCGATTGACTCAGAAAAAGGTTAAGTTTCAGTGGTCCGACTCTTGTGAGGAAAGTTTTCAGGAATTGAAGACTCGATTGACTACAGCTCCAGTATTGACTCTACCCGAGGGCCTTGATGATTTCATTGTGTATTGTGATTCCTCCAAAATTAGTTTGGGTTATGTTTTGATGCAATGGGGCAAGGTGATTGCTTATGCCTCGAGGCAGCTTAAGGTGCATGAGAAGAACTACCCTACTCATGATCTTGAGCTAGCGGCCGTGGTTTTTGCTTTGAAGATTTGAAGGCACTACTTGTATGGTGTGCATGTGGATGTTTTCACCGATCATAAGCTTCTTCAATATGTGTTCACTCAAAAGAAATTTAACTTGCGACAAAGGAGATGACTTAAGCTCCTTAAGGATTATGATATGAGTGTGCTTTACCATCCGGGTAAGGCTAATATTGTGGTGGATGCTTTGAGTAGGTTGTCCATGGGAAGCGTAGCTTCTATTGAAGATGGAAAGAAGGAATTGGTTAAAGAAGTTCATAGGCTTGCTCGGTTGGGAGTTTGCCTTAGGGACTTGACCGAGGGTGGTGTGGTTGTGACTAATGGTGCCGAATCATCCTTGGTGGCTGAGGTGAAAGCCAAGCAAGACCAAGATCCAGTTCTATTTCATCTTAAGGGTGCAGTTCGTCAGCAAAGGGTTGAGGTTTTCTCCCAAGGGGGAGATGGGGTGCTTCGTTATCAGGGTCGTTTGTGTGTGCCAGACGTTGATGGGTTGAGACAACAAATTTTGTCTGAGGCTCACAGTTCTAGATACTCTATTCATCCGGGTGCCACTAAGATGTACCGTGACCTACGGAAAGTCTTTTGATGGAATGGTATGAAGAAGGACATAGCCTGGTTTGTGGCTAAGTGTTCCAACTGTCAACAAGTAAAAGTGGACCATCAAAGACCAGGTGGTATGCTTCAAGATATTGACATTCCCACTTGGAAATGGGAATCAATCAGTATGGACTTCATTGCGGGTCTGCCTCATACTCGAAGGCAACATGACTCTATTTGGGTGATTGTCGACCGGATGACCAAGTCATCCCATTTCTTGGGTGTTAAGACTATGGATACAGCAGATGATTATGCCAGACTCTACATTTGGGAGATAGTCTGATTGTATGGTGTTTCTTTGTCTATCATTTCGGATAGAGGTCCTCAGTTTACATCTCAATTTTGGAGGTCGTTTCAGAAAGGTCTTGGTACTAGGGTGAAGCTTAGCACACCTTTTCACCCTCAGACGGATGGCCAGGCCAAGCGTACTATTCCGAATTTGGAGGATATGTTGAGGGAGTGTGTTATTGACTTCAAAGGAAATTGGGATGATCATTTACCTCTTATCGAGTTTGCCTAAAACAACAGTTTTCACTCTAGCATCCAGATGGCTTTTTATGAGGCACTTTACGGCCAGAGATGTAGATCTCCTATTGGTTGGTTCGAGGTTGGTGAGGCAACCTTGAATTGTCTAGATTCCGTGCATGAGACCATGGAGAAGGTTCAGCTTATTCGGGAAAGGTTGAAGACCGCTCAGAGTCGACAAAAATCTTATGCGGATGTGAGGAGAAGAGAGTTAGAATTTGAAGTTGATGATTGGGTTTTCCTTAAGGTGTCACCCATGAAGGGCGTGATGAGGTTTGGCAAGAGAGGAAAACTTAACCCTCATTTTGTAGGTCCTTATCAGATTTCGAGGAGAGTTGGTAGTGTTGCTTATGAGTTGGAGTTGCCATCGGAGTTGGAAGCGGTTTATCCAATTTTCCATGTTTTCTTGTTGAAGAAGTATGTTAGCGATCCGAGCTTGATTGTGCCTTTGGAAGATGTGGGTGTGAAGGATAGTCTCACTTATGAGGAGGTTCCCGTGGAGATCCTTGATCGTCAGATTCGGAGGTTGCGAAACAAAGAAGTCGCTTTGGTAAAAGTCCTTTGGAGGAATTAATTTGTTGAGGGTGCTACTTGGGAAGCGGAAGAGGCCATGAAGGCCAAATATCCTCATCTCTTTCCTTCCGATTCAGTTCCAACTTGAGGTACTAGTTTCCTCCTTAGTATGTCCTTCCGATTCTACTCCATCAGTTCCTCTCATGATTTTAGCATGCATCCATGTTTTACGAAGTTAGTTTATCATGTTTTCAAGTTGAGAAGTTCAGGTTTTATGATTACCCATTTGATTTCTATGTTTTGATGTTTGGTTGGGTTGTTTTCCCCTCAGTTTCCCTTGTATAGTCTTCATTCGAGGACGAATGATCCCAAGGGGGGGATATTGTAACACCCCATAAACGTATCCAGCTATTGAATCCTGAATCCATCAAGATTACTGCACTTCCTGCAAAGTGTTTCGTCACCACGGGAAGTGCCACAGGCGTCGCAGCTCAGACGACCTGTGGGGTGCCCCGTGAAGACCAAGCAGTTGGGCTATGCCAGCTGCCTCAGTCCAATGGGCGGCCACAACGGGCATCGCAGGTGTGATGGCCCGTAGGACCCTGCCGTCGGAATGGTCCAGCCATTCCCTCCCATCACCCAGTCCTCCCGACGGGCTAGGCCACTGGCATCGCAAGTGCGATGGGCCGTGGGAACTCGCCGTCAAAAGGGACCAGCAAACCTCAACCAAAGTACCCCTTCCCGATGCCTCGGCCGATGGGCCATCGTCGGCACGACTCCCGTCTCGTAACCCGTAACGCGGCCCAGTTTCCTGAAACTTTTCATTTAAATCCCAGGGGCATTTTAGTCATTTTCTACCCTTTTAACTACTAAGTGAAGTCATTTTGACTATTTCAAGAAGCGTTTTCACCCATATTACCCTAAGTCCCTCTTAAGTTCATCATTCTTCACTCAAAAAGGAAAAGTTCCTCTCAAGCTCAAGTCTCCAAGCTCCAAGCCAAGCCTCCTAAGTCTTTTCCATTGAAGTGGATAATCTTCATCTAAGGTATGTGAATTTTTAACAATGGGTTCCTTTCACCCTTGTGCCCAAATTCCCCAACTCTTATCTTGAATTATGAAGTTATGAAATTAGGGTTTTGATCTAAAATTGGGGAAAGTTTATGAAATCAGTTTCTATGTTTAAATTCATGGTTTCCTCTTGATTACTAATGATTTGATTATGATACTCTCATTGGTTTTAAAAGCCCAAGCATGAATGTTGATTTCTAGCATGAAACTATGAATTTACATGTTTTCAAGAGAAAGTAGGTGTGATTAGATATCATGGCCTCTATGTATTTATGAAATTGCATGACTAATTCTTTAAGTATGAATTTAGCAAGAAAAGTATATTTTGAATTATGGTTTTGCAAAGCTTTAAGATGTAATGACTCTTCCGGTCATTTCCACGTATATGTTTTTCTTGTACCGTTAGAGCTTGTTTGTAGCAGCCCCAAGTCATTTAAGGCTTGTCGGGACCGGTATTTTGATGCCAGGTCCATTTGTTTGGTCGTATGATAAGTTTTGAAGTCAAGCAAGTCGGCAAAAGTTATCGTAAGTTTCTTTAATAAATTTTCTGAACTTTGGGTTAAATGTCTCAGAGCTTTTCTCTCAATATATAAAGAGTTAGAAGTCCCCTGAAATACCAAATCGAAGGTCTACGAGTCTAGTTTCCAACGCACAAAACCTCACGTCCAACTGATCTCGGAGTAAAAGGTTATGACTGTTTTACCGCGGTCTGTCTGGCAGAAACCGGGTCGCAAACCGGGTCGCGAACCGGGTCGGGTTAAAATCGATTTAAAGCCTCAACTTCACGTTTTAAAATGCCATTTCAGTTCGAAAACAGTGAGAAAACATAAGGGAGGGTTCCAAGAGAGTTCTTGAGTGATCAAGGTGCGTAATTGGAAATATTTTATTTAGGAGTTGAATGTGGTAAAAAGTTATATTTTTATTACCTTTTTAAAGTATTTTAAAGGTCTATGAAAAATACTTTTAGTATGATATAATTGTGTATGTATTTATTTTATAAGGTTTTTATACATTGTAGTATTTTAACGGAGATAGTAAACTTAGTTATGTTGAAAATTATTATTATGATATAGTGGGTTTTATTTAAAATAATTTTTTATTTATTGTGATATATTTAAAATATTATATTTATTTTATCACGAACTTATGCAATACCCGAATACATTCGCAATGGAATAGAATTACTTTGGTACAGACACCTCCCCTCTACGTGGAAGTGGAGGGAGTATACAACAAATGCATGCTTCAGTAGGTGTCATTAAATTATGTGTACTTAGTATTTCATTAGCATGACATAACCGAATGGTACTACACCCATTTATTGATCACAATCATCATATATGTTAGGTTAGGTTGGAGTTATCTTTTCCTTCCATTGATATAAACATATATCCAGCATCCTTTTCCTTTTGTTATTCCTCACTAACACGTGAATTATATAGATGTTACACGTATAGATATGTTATGGTAAGGAGGGGATTCGATGGCTGGTTGGCGTTTCTTTTAAATCACCGTAAGAAATCAATTATCTACGTCAAGTTATTCAAGCCCAAATCTGATTCTGATTTAGTTTTGGATTTTCTCGGAGTGGTTCGAGCTTGGACATCGTCGTTCTAGCAGCTTGTCGTCGGATGACAGGTAGGTTACGGTTTAAAATCCCTAGACTTAGCATATATCGGATAAAATTATACTAGCTGGCATCCTTGGGTTGGATTACTAGGTTGGTACCACAGACCTCGACCGCTTTATTCATGTCCGCCTACTTTTGTTCCTCCGTTGCTTGTAGTACTTGCCGATATATTTTATTTACCCTTGTGGTCCCGTGAGACCTTGTTGACTCTGGAACATAGAAGGTGGGATTTTGGGAATGTCCGCGAGTCCCGGACATAGAATTATCCTTCTAGGCTGGTTATGCTTGCTGAGTAGCTGAGGGCCTGTGCAGGGTCGATAGGTTGATTGTGAGCCGCTGGGCAGCTATTGTGTGTGATCATACCATTTCCATGCATATAAAGAGGGTTTATCCATGTTTTACTATGGTTTGGGCTTCGGGCCTACTGACACTATTTTCTAAACCTTGCATGGCCCCGGGGGCCCAATTTTTTATGGAAATAAATTGGAAATGGTTTGATTTAACTTGTGAATATTCTTGGGTAAAAGAAAGTAAAATTATGATTAAAATCACCAGTTTTACGATTAACGCTAGACTCGGCAGGGCCGGGGTGCTAGTTGAGTTTTCTTGCTACCTGAGATAATTTTAGCCTCGGTCGGACCGAGCACCCGAGATGACTTTCTACTGTTTAGACCCGGTTATGCCCGGGCACCCTTGGAGGGGGTTTTTGAGATATTTTCCTACTACTTTAGTCCTGGACAGGATCTGGGCATGCATATTCGAGACTGGGTCTCTATCTTGAACCCGGGCTTGCTTTCGCATGACATGTTTTGATACTGAGTTTTAGTATGGGGTCGGGGACCTCCATGGACCTTGCCATCCGGGCCTGGGGCTTCGGGCAGCGTGTGCCGGAGGAAGGGTATACGGCGGAGTAGAGGTATACGGGCAGTGTCCTTCCGTGGAACCTACCTGCTGGGCCGGATCGGCACCGGAGGAGGTACATACAGAGTTACCATTTCACTTGAGATCTTCATGCATCATATCATTCATTCTTTGAGGCTCCACCCTTGTTTGTTGTTTGTTGATTGTACGCTCCGGTAGTATGGGATGCCAGAGGGTTTGTTTTCACTTGTTTGTGTTCCCCGGTTGTATGGGCGGCCGGGGGACTGTAGGTAGACTCTTGCTATTTACTTACAGAATTATTCCCTGTTACGGTTAAGAATGAAATTGGTTACTGCTAAACTGTTAGTTCTGGATTGAGATTGATATGATTAGTTGAGTTTGATTCATGTCTCTGAGCATGCCTATCATTACTCTTTCCCTCTTCTTACACTTGAGGTTACCGGTATACCGTCCCTTTCGTAAACTTATTATGTATACACTGTTATTGCAAGTACCCCAGGTGCGTTGTTTCTTACTTTCACCTGTGCGTACGGTGTATATATTCTACTTGTTGGCCTCAAATGTGGTTCTGTTAACTTCTCTCTGGGCTAGTTCCTGTGTACCTTTTGTTGATTTATGTGACTACTTGCTTCTATTCTGTCTGTTACTACGCTTTTATCTTATATGCGCCCAGTCGGCCTATGATACCTACTGGGTACCTTATGCTTCGCATTTGGTGCTCACCCTACCCCCTGCATCTTTCGGTGCAGATCCTAGCGTGGGCCATCGCCGTTAGATCACTGTGATTCGTGCTTGGAGATCTGTTGGGGAGTACTTCAGACTGAGGTTGAGCTCTTGGCGATCGGAGCTTAGCTTTAGTTTATCATTTGCTTTACGTACTCTATTACCATTTAGAGACATCTGTATATATTGTTTTGGATCATTTGCACTCCATGTATGTAGTTCTGGCTCTATACTATGATACCAGGTCTTGGGGTTTGGTTTAGTTTCCGCATATGTATATATTTATATCCCTTTTATCTATTCTCTTCGTCTTGTTCCCTTATTTGTTAGATAGTAGCCCATTACCAACTGTCCTGGGCTACGGGGATTGGTTCACCTACCGGGGGTTGTAGGTGCCATCATGACCAAGAAATTGGGTCGTGACATAAGATTCATGACTTGTGAATTGAATGACATCAAATATTTCCTTATGCTTTTCCAACAGTTTTTGGACATCAGATATGTCCCTATGTTTTATGAACGTTTTGGACATCATATATGTCCCTATGTTTTAAGAAAGGTTTGGCATCTAAATATGTCCACCTAAGCTAAGTGAATTGCATGGTATCAGATATACCCTTATGCTTTTCAAACAGATTTGGCATCAGATATGACCAGTATTATATGAGCTATATGTATGTTTTGGGAGTAGTATTAGCACCGAGTTGGACAGAGTGAGAGTAACCAAAAGGTCCCAGAATTACGTGCCTCCGTAGGTCTTAAGTGAGGCAGAATATGCCATGAAAATGCAACAATAATAATTTAAGTAAACAAATAATTTGCGAAAAGTAACAATAAAGATTAACCAAACAAATAAATTATTTTGGTTAGAACCTATATGAATCCCCAGTGAAGTCTCCATTCTGTTACGTTCGTTTTCGAAAATTCAAAAACTACTTCATAACTTTCGTGGCAAAAAAATCATTTATAGATTTAAAATAGCTTAAAGAGAGTCGCCATTTAATTTTTAGTAAAATTAAGAAACCATTTTAAAAGGTAATTTTGAAAATAATACCTTTTATTTAAAACCAGAGTCTAAGTAAGAGTTCAAGTAAAATTCGAAAGAAGGTGTTAGGCACCTTCGAAAATCCACAAAGTGTGGTTCCCGGCGGATTTAAAATATTTGGCTACTGCCGAATGGGTGAGATTTTGAGACCATTTTCTTGCTTTATTGCTGCTGAATATTTCAGGCCTTTGGCCTTATATTTGCTTCCATTCTCGATGATTTGAAGAGGTTGATTCGAAGAAGATCGAATGCATGGGAATGGAGAGTTCATTTGGACTCGTCGGGTTGTATGCATAGAAAGAGAGAAAAGGAGTTCATTTGGACTCATCGGGTTCATTTGTAGTTCATTTTTTTTCTACGTTATCTTCCAAGAACCTATAACGTAGAAAATAAATGAAGATATGAATGATTAAAATTCATATTCATGTATTTTGAAAATCAAAAATCTTTTACCGGATGAATTTGTTTCAAAAATTAACTCTTGCAATTCAATTCATCTTTCATTCATTTTGTAAATCAAAACTTTTATCGGATGAACGGTTTCAAAATTAATTGAAACATTAATCCTAACAAACCCCCACTTGTTTCAAAAAATTTTAGTTGAAAAAATTTGAGACATTAATCTAGCAACATGCATCAATAATGGTGTCTTTTGAACTTGAACCATTAGCTAGTGAAGACTTTCTAAATCATTGACAACTTAGTGAATGAATCTTGAACCAAGTAATTCATTGAATGAAGTAGAAAAATACTCCATGCATATTACTATATTCCGGTGAAAATTGAAATTCTTTGACACCTTACGGCCATGTGTCCTGAATCCTCTATCTAAGTGCTTTAAGATTTTCCTGTTAAAATTTTATTGAAGCGGCCTCCACTTCGCACTTAGAGCGGTGAATTCATCAAGAGTAACTTTGCATACTCCGACCAAATAGTCTATGAATTTATTAAGAGAATTTGATCCCATCCTCCTTTACAACAAAGTATTAGTAAATCTATCAAGAGTATTACTTCACACTCCAACCGAAATCGATTTATAGACTTTTCTGCGAGAATATAATCTCAACATATGCACATCCACTCACTCTCTTAGGAAATGGAAATTTTATTGATGTGCTTCATGATTGTAACTTTACTTGTTTATCCCTTTGAACCCAAGATTACATCATTAGGTAGGGTTACCATAAAGTACAATTAGTTTACAACAAGCTTTATTCCCATCCCATTACAAGTTTCTACTACTAACTCTTTGCCTAACCTTTTAGACAAAGGATCTGCTAAATTAAATCTGGACTTCACATATTGAAGCGATATTATGCCATCCTTCAATAATCATCTCACATGATTGTGTTTGAGATGAACTTGTCTCGACTTGCCATTGTAACAATCACTTGCAACCCAAAATATAGCAGCTTAATTATCACAATAGATAGTCAACAGTGGCATTGGCTTACTCCATAAAGGAATATCTATCAGCATACTTCGCAGTCAATCAACTTCTTCTCCAGCAGAAGACATAGCTATAAATTCTGACTCCATGGTTGAGTGAGTAATACATTATTGCTTCTTTGACTTCCAAGAGATTGCTGCTCCAGCCAAAGTGAAAATCCAAGCAGTAATAGATTTGGAGTCATTTGGATCAGAATTCCAAGTAGCATCACTATAGCCTTCAAGAACTGCTGGAAAGGTTGAATAATGTAGGCCAACATTAATCGTATCCTTCAAATACCTTAAAACACGAATTAAGGCATTCCAATGTTCAACTCCAGGGTTACTAGTAAACTTGCTCAAAGTTCCTACCGCATAATCAATATCTGGCCTGGTGCAATGCATGACATACATAAGGCTCCCAACAATCTGAGAATATGTCAATTGATCAAGTACATCTCCATAGTTTTGCACTAGTTTGATGCTAGGATCAAATGGTGTAGGAGCATGTTTGTCGTTAAAATGACCAAACCTCTTCAGAACTTTCTCAATATAATTTGATTGAGTAAGAGTCAAACCATTAGCCGATCTTATAATTTTAACACCCAAAATCACATCAACTTCTCCAAGATCTTTCATTTCAAATTGAGATGCAAGAAACAATTTTGTTTCTTTGACTCTTTCAATGTCAGTTCCAAAGATTAACATGTCATCTACATAAAGACAAATTATCACACCAGAATTTTTATGCAATTTACTAAATATGCAGATATCACCACCATTGATAAAATAACCATTAGAGAGCATAACTCTTGTAAAATTTCTCATGCCATTACTTTGGAGCTTGTTTTAATCCATAAAGAGATTTAAGAAGCTTACGAACTTTATGTTCTTGGCCAGGAATGACAAATCCTTCTGGTTGTTTCATGTAAACTTCTTCATCTAGAACTCCATTTAAAAATGCAGTCTTCACATCTATTTGATTAATCACAAGATTATGAATTACTGCTAAAGCAATCAAGAGCCAAATAGAAGTCATCCGAGCTACAGGTGCAAAGGTATCAAAATAGTCAATATCTTTCATTTGAGTAAATCCTTTTGCTACCAAGCGATCTTTGTACTTATCTAAAGTACCATCAGATTTCAATTTCTTCCTAAGAATCCATCTGCAACCAATAGGTTTACATCCAGGAGGAAGATCTGATAAAATCCATGTATTATTTGATATGATAGAATGCATTTCATCATCAATAGCTTCACGCCAGAAAGGAGAATCATGTGAAGACATTGCATCAGCATAACTCTCTGGATCTTTGTCAACTAAATAAGCTTGAAAATCAGGTCCAAAATCTCTTGTCTTGGCTGATCTTTAACTACGCCTTGGTTGACTTTCTTCTAATAGCTCAACTATTTTCCTTTTAAGAGGAGATATAGAAGAACTTGCACCTTGTTCCAAAGATTCATTTTTCTTGGGAAATATATGCTCAAAAAAGTTAGCATGTAAGGATTCAATAGTTGTGTGAGGACTTGGGGTCTCAAGATTTAAGAATCTATAAGCCTTACTGGTTTGTGAATAACCAATAAACACAAATCTATTCCTCTATAGCCAATCTTAGTCATATAATGATCTGGTAATCTAACATGAGCTAAACAACCCCATACTTTAAAATAATTTATATTTGGCTTTCGATTCTTCCAAAGTTCATAAGGAGATGCATCATGTTTCTTGAAAGAAATTCGATTCAAAATATATGACAGGCTGAAAATAAGGCTTCAGTCCACAGATTTCCAGGCATACCAGATCCATAAAGCATAGAATTAATCATTTCTATAAAAGTCCTATTTTTTCTTTCAACTACACCATTATGTTGTGGTGTATAAGACATAGTCAATTGTTTCTCAATGCCTTCTTTTTCACAAAAATTAATAAATTTTGATTTTAAATTCTCTCCACCTCTGTCAGATCTAATTGATTTAATCTTCAAACTCAATTTATTTTCAACTTTTTCTTTATAAGTTTTGAAAGTCTCAAAAGCCTCATCTTTGGTTGTTAATGGAAAGACATATGTATACCTTGAGTAGTCGTCAATGAAAGTGATAAAATATCTCTTTTCATAACGTAAAAAATAATCCATCTCACAAATATCAGTATGGATTAATTCTAAAAGTGTGGATGTCCTTTCAATCGTCTTAAAAGGCTTTTTTGTTATCTTGCATTTACTACAAGTAAGACACTTAGTAGTATGATTCTTTCTACAGTCTTTAATTAATCCATTATTCATCATAAGTTGAATTGATCTAAAATTCACATGACCAAGACGTTCATGCCATAAATCTAAAGACTCCACAATATAAGCAGAAATATTTTCATTTTCAATATTGAGTTTGAACATCCCATTTGTAGCATATCATTTTCCAACAAACATGCCATTTTTAGATAGAATAAATTTATCTGCCTCAAAAATTATTTTAAAACCATGCTTTGAAAGAAGCGTACCTGACACCAAGTTCTTTCGAATATCAGGAACATGCAATACGTCCATCAATGTGACCATCTTTCCGAAAGTGAATTTGAGTTCAACAGTTCCTTTTCCCACAATCTTAGCAGAGGACGAGTTTCTCATATACAAAATTTTATCGTCCCCCACTAATTTCGATCACCTGATATATAACGAGTTGCTCCAGTGTCTATCCACCATTCCGCTTGATCTTCCGCTACAAATGCTTATGTGACCATTGCCACAAGTTCATCTTTTTTTACTTTTATTTGCTTTTTCTTTCTTCTTTTCGGCTTTAAGAATTTTACAATCATGCGCATAGTGACCAACTTTATGACAATGATAACATTCATTAGACTTAAAATTGGCACTAGTAGGTTTGAAATTTGGACTTTTTTTTTCCTTTGAAAATTTCTTATTGTCAGGTTCCTTCTTGGTTGATTTTTCTTCAACCATATGAGCTTTCATGACAGGTTCCTTCAAAATATTATTGTCACGATATCGCGTCTCTTGTTCAATTTGCAAGTGTTGTAATAATTGTTCAAGAGTCAAATCTTCCTTCTTGTGTAAGAGTTTGCTTCTGTACTCTTTTCAAGATGGAGGAAGTTTTGAGACAATAGCACCAACATGAAAGTTTTCATCAAGAGCAATTCCAGATATAGCAATTTTATTAGCTATAAATTGAAATTCTTGTACTTGTTCAGTGATTGACTTGTCATCAATCATTTTGAACTCCATATAATTTGAGACAAAAAATTTCTTTGAGCACGCCTCTTCTGCCAAATAGATAGCTTGAAGAGTGTCCTAAATCTCCTTAGCAAATTTACATTTAATATAATATTGATCATAATATTTATTAGACATTCCTCCAAGAATATAATTCTTGCATAAATAATCATCATCTTGCCACTTGGCAATTTGTTTTTTAATCAAAGTAGCCTCGTCAGTTGCTACCTCAGAACCAGGAGCATTAGGACAAGGTTCCTCAAGAACATATGCCAACTTCAATCGTCTTAAAAAGAATTTCATCTTTCCACGCCATCTAGAAAAGTCTTTGCCATCGAATATTTCAAAATTTGGATTAGGCAAAGGTGGAACACTATTCGATATTAATGTAGAAGCCATAGAGATAACTATCTTCAAATTGTTAGAACAAAAATGATAAGAAAACTTAAAATAAAACTTGTTTGTCTTAGAGGCACGTTGATACATTTCTTGAAGATGGTTGGAGTCTCTTCCACGAGCAAACGGAAGAATAAATAACAACTCTATCTTCGAGATTCAACTAAGCCACAAAAACAAGTAGCATTCAAGAATGTTGCTCTTCTATTCTTGAATTGGTGATTTCACCATTTGATCAATGTCAAATATATTATTCTAAGGAAAAATGTTTGTTTTTTGAAGTGCTTGCCTTTTCAAATAAAAGACACACTATTTATAAGATGAAAAGTTTTGAAAGAGAAGACTTTTAATTAAATAATATTTATTATAGGTTCATGAATTATTAAAAGAGGAATGTATCTTCCAAGAACCTATAACGTAGAAAATAAATGAAGAATGAATGTTTAAAATTCATATTCATGTATTTTGAAAATCAAAAATCTTTTACCGGATGAATTTGTTACAAACATTAATTCTTACAATTCAATTCATCTTTCATTCATTTTGTAAACCAAAACTTTTATCGGATGAACGATTTCAAAATTAATTGAAACATTAATCCTAACAGTAATTGCAAATTTTTAATTGCTTATCATTAATTTGACTCGGTCATTTAATCATTGATTTGTAAGGCATAAATATGAGCTACTCTTAAGTGGTGACATGCAACTGATCCTTCTGTAATCCCACATCTTTGTTACCCCTCAACTAAATTGGAGGTAGTTAAAAAAGAATCGACATTACTGATTTAAGGTTTTACCTTATATCACGTTAATCAAAGTCAAAAACAATGGCATGTCTAGCCAACTGATTTGTGCATGTCTCTAATAATTATGCTTTTACTCTTTAAGTTTCTCTATATCTACTGAATCGCTTTGGAATTTTCACTCTCAATTTAACTAATTGAGCTATTAACTCTGCTCAATAATCTTTTATGGGAAGAAAAAATGGGAGAAGGGTATGAACCCTCACCAACAAGGTGAAAAGTTCAGGTAGCCAACTAAACTAGTTCCCCTCGCTTAAACTGACCTTTGCAAATATATACCTCTCAATGGGTCCAGGCTTTCTTGGACTATCCTCTTTTGCATGTTGAATTAAATTCCTCAAGTAAGTTGTTGCATTGTCTGAGTTCTATACATGAAACTATGCTAATGTTAAAAGACTAATGTTTTGGAATCGAAGGTGCGGACGGAGCAAATTGATGTGGTTTGTCAACTTAAATATTAGGTTGTTACTGCTGAAATACACAAATCACTATAAGAAGTTAAAAAAGAAATCTATGCAATTGACAAAGGTTAAAAAGTTAGTATCTTTTACATACAATTGTAGTCTAATAAGAGTTCATCTAAGTTCAAATTCTTATTAAAATACTTATATATATAATAGATGTATGTATAAGTAATTTTATATATGCATATGCATATTAAAATTTCATTTTTTTATCTTTACTAAATCTATAATAAACCATTTTTAAGTTAATGACATATACTTTGCACATGTAATTTCCCTAGTATAAGTATAAAATAAAGGTTAAAATAAATGGTATGACCATTAGCAAGAAAAAAAGGCTTAAAATAGCCTACTTTCAAGCAAATGACTCGAAATAGCCATTAGTCTCGAAATAAAAATAAATTTAGTCAAATCCTACTTTCTCCTCTATTTCTTCCCGAATGTTTATTAAAATTGTATAATTTTTGTATAGAATATGTATATGTACAAGATTTCAATAGAAACTGTATAATTGTTGTATAGAATATGTATCTGTATAAGAGTTCTATAGAAACTGTATAATTATTGTATATAATATGTATTTAAATAACTATTACAGCTAAAGGTTGTATAGAATATGTATATAAACTGTATAATTATTGTATAATATGTATCTGTATAAATTGTGCATAAAAATTGTATCATTGTTGAATAAAAATGTATCTATCACGATTGTATTGTATTGTTTATATGTATCAGATATTTTTTGTATTGTATCAGATTGTATATATATATTGTATTGTATCAATATGTATTGTATTGTATATATGTATCAATACTTTAGAATACTCATATATGCATTGTATTGTATCAATATGTATCAATACATATGGAGGCTATATCAATACATTAGCAATTTCTTTTTCGATTGTATTTGAAAAAAAAATACACTCTTTTTGTTTAATTGTTAAAAAAACAGAAAAGCAATAATTAGTAGAGCCAAAAAAGGTTAAAAAATAAAAGTCGTGGAAAAAAAAGCAGTGAGTGCTTACTATATACTGATACATACTTTTTTTTATTGTATTTGACAAAATATACTTTTTTTATATTTCATTGTTAAAAAAAAAAGAGTAGCAATTATAATGCTACAAAATTGATTTGATTGTTAAAAAAAGGAGCCCCCCCCCCTTCCCAACAAAAAACAAAAAACAAAAAAAGAACGTGATTATAAAAAAGAAGCAGTGGCTACAAATATTTTCCACCAAAAAAGACTATAAAATGGGATATCCAATCCCTTGGTCATTCACATGGCATTTCTTTGATCGAGCAACCATTTTTGTTCGTTCCCTTAAAATAAATTAAGATATAAATTGAATCAAAATAATTTTAACTCACTTTAATCTCCTAAAGTCAAAATTTTTTAAACCTTTTATGCACTACAAACTTTTGTCAATGGTTGTAAATGATTATATATCCCAGAGACATTAAACAATGTATTACTAATAGTTTTAGTAGTATATTAATACAATTATTTTTTCTACCAATTTTTGTAGAGTGAATGATATGTCAAAATCACAAGAGAAAACAACAAATTAATTCAGAAGCCAAATAGAGAAAAGAAAAACAAGTCATAAAAGAGGTCCAGACGTCAATTTTTTTTTTCGAGAAGACAGAAAACAGAAGGAAAAAGGGGAAGAAAGAGTAATTATTTAGGGTGTGTTTGGTAAGTTAGAAAATAATTTCTTGGAAAATAAATGAGTTTTTTACTTATTTTTTAATATTTGATAAGTAATTTTTTTTTATCCCAATAGTATTTATATGTATCTAGCAAAATACTATAAGGGTGAGAGGTGGGGGCTTGAGGGTGGCATGGGGGGTTGTCAAGGGATGGGATTTGGGGCGTTGGGTGGGTGAGGAAAAGACGATGAAATTGGGTTGAGATACCCTCCAGTAACCTTTTCTTGAAGTTTTCCTCAATAGGACTAACGGTAATATCTTAAATTTTTGGGCTAAGATTTAAATCGTTCTATGTATGTGGATAGATCCAAAACCGATGAATTTTAATTATACATAGGTGTTAAGATCAATTCATTAGTGTGAGAAGTGCATTCGATATGAATTAAGGCCATAAGAAACCTCTAGCACAAAGTTGAGTTGAGGACCTTCCTACCGATTAAGTATTTGTATAAGTGTTACGTTCGTTTTCAAAAATTCAAAAACTACTTCGTAACTTTTGTGGCGAAAAATCATTTATAGATTTAAAACAGTTTAAAGAGAGTCGCCACTAAATTTTTAGGAAAATTAAGAAACCATTTTAAAAGGTAATATTGAAAATAAAACCTTTTATTTAAAACCAACGTCTAGGTAAGAGTTCAAGTTAAATTCGAAAGAAGGTGTTAGGCACTTTTGAAAATCCAGAAAGTGTGATTCCCGGCGGATTTAAAATATTTGGCTAAAACCTTAAAAATTCTTTAAGTTATTTTAAGAAAAATCTTGAAGTTCATTTGAAAAATCTTATTTAAAATGGATAGAATTTATTAAGACTTATCCATTTATTTTATCCCAAATTAATGAAATAAACTAAAATGTCAAAGTTTCAGTATAATTCTAATTTTAACAATATTATCTGAATTAAGAGTTTAAGTTAAATTGTTAACCCAACTTCTTAAATGTGGATTTTGAGCTACTTAATGACTATGAAGGGACATAAAAAATTCCCCAAGTCATTCTACGAGCTTAAATTTGCCTAAATTAAATCGCATTTGATAAGCACTTGTGCGGATAAAATATTTTAATATAAGAAAAACCAAAATGAATTCGAAATAGCTCCACGGGGATTTCTCCAACTTAAATAAAATGTTAGTATTCACATAGGTGTAACATAATAAGCATAAAGGTAAGACAATAAGGAAATCAAAATCTGGGGTTTTAACCCAAACTGTGGCATTTAGAGCTACTACTGCGATCATCATTAACTTAATCCATTTGAATTGCTGCTACTGCCGAATGGGTGAGATTTTGAGCCCATTTTCTTGCTTTATTGCTGCTGAATATTTCAGGTCTTTGGCCTTATATTTGCTTCCATTCTCGATGATTTGGAGAGGTTGACTCGAAGAAGATCGAATGCAAGGGAATGGGGAGTTCATTTGGACTCGTCGGGTTGTATGCATAGAAAGACATAAATAAGTTTTTGTTTCCATGTTATGCAAATTAGTACTTCACATATGATGAAAGGAAGCAAATATATAACAACTACCCAAAAACACTATCCAAACAATAAGCTAAGCAAAGGTATCTTTATTTAATTTGAATAACTGGAAAGAAAAGAAACATAGGAGCAGGTCATTAGTATAGTAGTCATGGAGGAAAGGAATTGAATAAGTATTTATACTTCTTATTATCACAAAAAAGGAAAACTTCAGGGATCTATTCATGATTTGAATGTAGGAACTAGGATTAATTCATCAATAACATGTAATAGCAAAGGAAGGAAATTAGACACAATTCATGAAAATAGCTACTGAACTTGAGCGCTAATGCTAAACCTTATGTCTAATATTCAAAAGATTCTTTCCAAGACATAAATTTTGCTTAGAGCTCGATTAGTCACTATTCAGACAACACTGAATAGATTTATTTTAAGCCATTGGCAATTAGTACCACTAATAACATTCCTATTTTTCGCTACAGAGAATGATCAGGCATTTTAGAAGAAGGGATGGATCGTGGAAGAATACAAGGAATTTCCAGATTCGAATTTACGCAGCCATAAACAAAAATTACAAAATAAATAAGGAAAAAAACTACTAAAAAAGCATGTTTCCAGATCATTTACTGTCCAGATTCAAAGAACAACATTTATGGCCTTACGATATCAGTTCTTAGACATGATTGTTGTACTACCAAAAGTGCAGTTAATACCATACATTTCTATAGCATGGTCTAAACCATAGAGCTTGAAAGAGGTGAAAGAAAAGCCATTATAAAACTTTACTTTGTTTCTTGAATCAAGACTCCGAGGAAGACTACAAAGTAATCCTCAAAGCTTCTTTCTTTCTCAAATGGGTTCTGCTTAGTATCGTGAACTAAAAGAACCCCTAAGAGAACATTGGGCTGTGAATACGTTCAAATCACTTCACCCATGGAAGTAGCACAATCAAACTCGATCATCAAAGTCATACGAACAAGTTGTTTATACAAATTCTAACAAAAAAACAATCATCTCAAGTCATCAAGCTTAAAGCTTTCTAATACACACTAGTTTCAACAATCATATTCCCAAGATTTCTTTAACACTTAAATATACGAGCATCTTTAGCAGAACAATTTCAAGCTTTTAGCAATATCAAAACACATATTTTCATACAAGACCGGCCCAAACAATCACGAAATTTTGTAATAATAGTAAAATCTCACACTATAACACTCAAACGTGAAAGAAAGCATGCAAAAAATGAAACATTTACCTATTTCTGGGCAGCGAACTTAGACAACGAGCTTCGATTGGAATTCTCCACCACACTGCCGGAATCCGATTGATTTTGATGGAATTGAAAAGATATTTTAAGTGTGTGTTAACCTCTACAACTCTTGGTTCTATGAGCTAGAGAATGACTCTCCAAAAGACTCAAAGAATTCCCCAAAAGTACCTATAACGTATAACGTAGAAAATAAATGAAGATATGAATGATTAAAATTCATATTCATGTATTTTGAAAATCAAAAATCTTTTACCGGATGAATTTGTTTCAAACATTAACTCTTACAATTCAATTCATCTTTCATTCATTTTGTAAACCAAAACTTTTATCGGATGAACGGTTTCAAAATTAATTGAAACATTAATCCTAACAAACCCCCACTTGTTTCAAAAAATTTTAGTTGAAAAAGTTTGAGACATTAATCTAGCAACATGCATCAATAATGGTGTCTTTTGGACTTGAACCATTAGCTAGTGAAGACTTTCTAAATCATTGACAACTTAGTGAATGAATCTTGAACCAAGTAATTCATTGAATGAAGTAGAAAAATACTCCACGCATATTACTATATTCCGGTGAAAATTGAAATTCTTTGACACCTTACGGCCATGTGTCCTGAATCCTCTATCTAAGTGCTTTAAGATTTTCCTGTTAAAATTTTATTGAAGCGGCCTCCACTTCGCACTTAGAGCGGTGAATTCATCAAGAGTAACTTTGCATACTCCGACCAAATAGTCTATGAATTTATTAAGAGAATTTAATCCCATCCTCCTTTACAACAAAGTATTAGTAAATCTATCAAGAGTATTACTTCACACTCCAACCGAAATCGATTTATAGACTTTTCTGCGAGAATATAATCTCAACATATGCACATCCACTCACTCTCTTAGGAAATGGAAATTTTATTGATGTGCTTCATGATTGTAACTTTACTTGTTTTTCCCTTTGAACCCAAGATTACATCATTAGGTAGGGTTACCATAAAGTACAATTAGTTTACAACAAGCTTTATTCCCATCCCATTACAAGTTTCTACTACTAACTCTTTGCCTAACCTTTTAGACAAAGGATCTGCTAAATTAAATCTGGACTTCACATATTGAAGCGATATTATGCCATCCTCCAATAATCTTCTCACATGATTGTGTTTGAGATGAACTTGTCTCGACTTGCCGTTGTAACAATCACTTGCAACCCGAAATATAGCAGCTTAATTATCACAATAGATAGTCAACAGTGGTATTGGCTTACTCTATAAAGGAATATCTATCAGCATACTTCGCAGTCAATCAACTTCTTCTCCAGCAGAAGACATAGCTATAAATTCTGACTCCATGGTTGAGTGAGTAATACATGTTTGCTTCTTTGACTTCCAAGAGATTGCTGCTCCAGCCAAAGTGAAAATCCAAACAGTAATAGATATGGAGTCATTTGGATCAGAATTCCAAGTAGCATCACTATTGCCTTCAAGAACTGCTGGAAAGGTTGAATAATGTAGGCCAACATAAATCGTATCCTTCAAATACCTTAAAACACAAATTAAGGCATTCCAATGTTCAACTCCAGGGTTACTAGTAAACTTGCTCAAAGTTCCTACCACATAATCAATATCTGGCCTGGTGCAATGCATGACATACATAAGGCTCCCAACAATCTGAGAATATGTCAATTGATCAAGTACATCTCCAGAGTTTTGCACTAGTTTGATGCTAGGATCAAATGTTGTAGGAGCAGGTTTGTCGTTAAAATGACCAAACCTCTTCAGAACTTTCTCAATATAATTTGATTGAGTAAGAGTCAAACCATTAGCCGATCTTATAATTTTAACACCCAAAATCACATCAGCTTCTCCAAGATCTTTCATTTCAAACTGAGATGCAAGAAACAATTTTGTTTCTTTGACTCTTTCAATGTCAGTTCCAAAGATTAACATGTAATCTACATAAAGACAAATTATCACACCAGAATTTTTATGAAATTTACTAAATATGCAGATATCACCGCCATTGATAAAATAATTATTAGAGATCATAACTCTTGTAAAATTTCTCATGCCATTACTTTGGAGCTTGTTTTAATCCATAAAGAGATTTAAGAAGCTTACGAACTTTATGTTCTTGGCCAGGAATGACAAATCCTTCTGGTTGTTTCATGTAAACTTCTTCATCTAGAACTCCATTTAAAAATGCAGTCTTCACATCTATTTGATGAATCACAAGATTATGAATTACTGCTAAAGCAATCAAGAGCCAAATAGAAGTCATCCGAGCTACAGGTGCAAAGGAATCAAAATAGTCAATATCTTTCATTTGAGTAAATCCTTTTGCTACCAAGCGAGCTTTGTACTTATCTAAAGTACCATCAGATTTCAATTTCTTCCTAAGAATCCATCTGCAACCAATAGGTTTACATCCAGGAGGAAGATCTGATAAAATCCATGTATTATTTGATATGATAGAATGCATTTCATCATCAATAGCTTCACGCCAGAAAGGAGAATCATGTGAAGACATTGCATCAGCATAACTCTCTGGATCTTTGTCAACTAAATAAGCTTGAAAATCAGGTCCAAAATCTCTTGTCTTGGCTGATCTTTAACTACGCCTTGGTTGACTTTCTTCTAATAGCTCAACTATTTTCCTTTTAAGAGAAGATATAGAAGAACTTGCACCTTGTTCCAAAGATTCATTTTTCTTGGGAAATATATGCTCAAAAAAGTTAGCATGTAAGGATTCAATAGTTGTGTGAGGACTTGGGGTCTCAAGATTTAAGAATCTATAAGCCTTACTGGTTTGTGAATAACCAATAAACACACAATCTATTCCTCTATAGCCAATCTTAGTCATATAATGATCTGGTAATCTAACATAAGCTAAACAACCCCATACTTTAAAATAATTTATATTTGGCTTTCGATTCTTCCAAAGTTCATAAGGAGATGCATCATGTTTCTTGAAAGGAATTCGATTCAAAATATATGACAGGCGGAAAATAAGGCTTCAGTCCACAGATTTCAAGGCATACCAGATCCATAAAGCATAGAATTAATCATTTCTATAAAAGTCCTATTTTTTCTTTCAACTACACCATTATGTTGTGGTGTATAAGACATAGTCAATTGTTTCTCAATGCCTTCTTTTTCACAAAAATCAATAAATTTTGATTTTAAATTCTCTCCACCTCTGTCAGATCTAATTGATTTAATCTTCAAACTCAATTTATTTTCAACTTTTGCTTTATAAGTTTTGAAAGTCTCAAAAGCCTCATCTTTGGTTTTTAATGGAAAGACATATGTATACCTTGAGTAGTCGTCAATGAAAGTGATAAAATATCTCTTTTCATAACGTAAAAAATAATCCATCTCACAAATATCAGTATGGATTAATTCTAAAAGTGTGGATGTCCTTTCAATCGTCTTAAAAGGCTTTTTTGTTATCTTGCATTTACTACAAGTAAGACACTTAGTTGTATGATTCTTTCTACAGTCTTTAATTAATCCATTATTCATCATAAGTTGAATTGATCTAAACTTCACATGACCAAGACGTTCATGCCATAAATCTAAAGACTCCACAATATAAGCAGAAATATTTTCATTTTCAATATTGAGTTTGAAAATCCCATTTGTAGCATATCATTTTCCAACAAACATGCCATTTTTAGATAGAATAAATTTATCTGCCTCAAAAATTATTTTAAAACCATGCTTTGAAAGAAGCGTACCTGACACCAAGTTCTTTCGAATATCAGGAACATGCAATACGTCCATCAATGTGACCATCTTTCCGAAAGTGAATTTCAGTTCAACAGTTCCTTTTCCCACAATTTTAGCAGAGGACGAGTTTTCCATATACAAAATTTTATCGTCCCCCACTAATTCATAGGTCGTGAAAGAATTTCGATCACCTGATATATAACGAGTTGCTCCAGTGTCTATCCACCACTCCGCTTGATCTTCCGCTACAAATGCTTCTGTGACCATTGCCACAAGTTCTTGTTTTACTTTTATTTGCTTTTTCTTTCTTCTTTTAGGCTTTAAGAATTTTACAATCACGCGCATAGTGACCAACTTTATGACAATGATAACATTCATTAGACTTAAAATTGGCACTAGTAGGTTTGAAATTTGGACTTTTTTTTTCCTTTGAAAATTTCTTATTGTCAGGTTCCTTCTTGGTTGATTTTTCTTCAACCATATGAGCTTTCATGACAGGTTCCTTCAAAATAATATTGTCACGATATCGCGTCTCTTGTTCAATTTGCAAGTGTTGTAATAATTGTTCAAGAGTCAAATCTTCCTTCTTGTGTAAGAGTTTGCTTCTGTACTCTTTTCAAGATGGAGGAAGTTTTGAGACAATAGCACTAACATGAAAGTTTTCATCAAGAGCAATTTCATATATAGCAATTTTATTAGCTATAAATTGAAATTCTTGTACTTGTTCAGTGATTGACTTGTCATCAATCATTTTGAACTCCAAATAAATTTGAGACAAAAAATTTCTTTGAGCTCGCCTCTTCTGCCAAATAGATAGCTTGAAGAGTGTCCCAAATCTCCTTAGTAAATTTACATTTAATATAATATTGATCATAATATTTATTAGACATTCCTCCAAGAATATAATTCTTGCATAAATAATCATCATCTTGCCACTTGGCAATTTGTTTTTTAATCAAAGTAGCCTCGTCAGTTGCTACCTCAGATCCAGGAGCATTAGGACAAGGTTCCTCAAGAACATATGCCAACTTCAATCGTCTTAAAAAGAATTTCATCTTTCCACGCCATCTAGGAAATCTTTGCCATTGAATATTTCAAAATTTGGATTAGGCAAAGGTGGAACACTATTCGATATTAATGTAGAAGCCATAGAGATAACTATCTTCAAATTGTTAGAACAAAAATGATAATATTACAAGAAAACTTAAAATAAAACTTGTTTGTCTTAGAGGCACGTTGATACATTTCTTGAAGATGGTTGGAGTCTCTTCCACGAGCAAACGAAAAAATAAATAACAACTCTATCTTCGAGATTCAACTAAGCCACAAAAACAAGTAGCATTCAAGAATGTTGCTCTTCTATTCTTGAATTGGTGATTTCACCATTTGATCAATGTCTCAAATATTTTTCTAAGGGAAAATGTTTGTTTTTTGAAGTGCTTGCCTTTTCAAATAAAAGACACACTATTTATAAGATGAAAAGTTTTGAAAGAGAAGACTTTTAATTAAATAATATTTATTATAGGTTCATGAATTGTTAAAAGAGGAATGTATCTTCCAAGAACCTATAACGTAGAAAATAAATGAAGAATGAATGTTTAAAATTCATATTCATGTATTTTGAAAATCAAAAATCTTTTACCGGATGAATTTGTTTCAAACATTAATTCTTACAATTCAATTCATCTTTCATTCATTTTATAAACCAAAACTTTTATCGGATGAACGGTTTCAAAATTAATTGAAACATTAATCCTAACAGTAATTGCAAATTTTTAATTGCTTATCATTAATTTGACTCGATCATTTAATCATTGATTTGTAAGGCATAAATATGAGCTACTCTTAAGTGGTGACATGCAACTGATCTTTCTGTAATCCTACATCTCTGTTACCCCTCAACTAAATTGGAGGTAGTTAAAAAAGAATCGACATTACTGATTTAAGGTTTAACCTTATATCACGTTAATCGAAGTCAAAAACAATGGCATATCTAGCCAACTGATTTGTGCATGTCTCTAATAATTATGCTTTTACTCTTTAAGTTTCTCTATATCTACTGAATCGCTGTGGAATTTTCACTCTCAATTTAACTAATTGAGCTATTAACTCTGCTCAATAATCATTTATGGGAAGAAAAAATGGGAGAGGGGTATGAACCCTCACCAACAAGGTGAAAAGTTCAGGTAGCCAACTAAACTAGTTCCCCTCGCTTAAACTGACCTTTGCAAATATATACGTCTCAATGGGTCCAGGCTTTCTTGGACTATCCTCTTTTGCATGTTGAATTAAATTCCTCAAGTAAGTTGTTGCATTGTCTGAGTTCTATACATGAAACTATGCTAATGTTAAAAGACTCATGTTTTGGAATCGAAAGTGCGAACGGAGCAAATTGATGTGGTTTGTCAACTTAAATATTAGGTTGTTACTACTGAAATACACAAATCACTATAAGAAGTTAAAAAAGAAATCTATGCAATTGACAAAGGTTAAAAAGTTAGTATCTTTTACATACAATTGTAGTCTAATAAGAGTTCATCTAAGTTCAAATTCTTATTAAAATACTTATATATATAATAGATGTATGTATAAGTAATTTTATATATGCATATGCATATTAAAATTTCAGTTTTTTTTATCTTTACTAAATCTATAATAAACCATTTTAAAGTTAATGACATATACTTTGCGCAGGTAATTTTCCTAGTATAAGTATAAAATAAAGGTTAAAATAAATGGTATGACCATTAGCAAGAAAAAAAGGCTTAAAATAGCCTACTTTCAAGCAAATGACTCGAAATAGCCATTAGTCTCGAAATAAAAATAAATTTAGTCAAATCCTACTTTCTCCTCTATTTCTTCCCGAATGTGTATTAAAATTATTTTTGTATAGAATATGTATATGTACAAGATTTCTATAGAAACTGTATAATTGTTGTATAGAATATGTATCCGTATAAGAGTTCTATAGAAACTGTATAATTATTGTATATAATATGTATTTAAATAACTATTGCAGCTAAAGGTTGTATAGGATATGTATAGAAACTGTATAATTATTGTATATACTATGTATCTGTATAAATTGTGTATAAAAATTGTATCATTGTTGAATAAAAATATATCTATCACGATTGTATTGTATTGTTTATATGTATCAGATATTTTTTGTATTGTATCAGATTGCATATATATATTGTATTGTATCAATATGTATTGTATTGTATATATGTATCAATACTTTAGAATACTCATATATGCATTGTATTGTATCAATATGTATCAATACATATGGAGGCTATATCAATACATTAGCAATTTCTTTTTCGATTGTATTTGAAAAAAAAATACACTCTTTTTGTTTAATTGTTAAAAAAACAGAAAAGCAATAATTAGTAGAGCCAAAAAAGGTTAAAAAATAAAAGTCGTGGAAAAAAAAGCAGTGAGTGCTTACTATATACTGATACATACTTTTTTTTATTGTATTTGACAAAATATACTTTTTTTATATTTCATTGTTAAAAAAAAAAGAGTAGCAATTATAATGCTACAAAATTGATTTGATTGTTAAAAAAAGGAGCCCCCCCCCCTTCCCAACAAAAAACAAAAAACAAAAAAAGAACGTGATTATAAAAAAGAAGCAGTGGCTACAAATATTTTCCACCAAAAAAGACTATAAAATGGGATATCCAATCCCTTGGTCATTCACATGGCATTTCTTTGATCGAGCAACCATTTTTGTTCGTTCCCTTAAAATAAATTAAGATATAAATTGAATCAAAATAATTTTAACTCACTTTAATCTCCTAAAGTCAAAATTTTTTAAACCTTTTATGCACTACAAACTTTTGTCAATGGTTGTAAATGATTATATATCCCAGAGACATTAAACAATGTATTACTAATAGTTTTAGTAGTATATTAATACAATTATTTTTTCTACCAATTTTTGTAGAGTGAATGATATGTCAAAATCACAAGAGAAAACAACAAATTAATTCAGAAGCCAAATAGAGAAAAGAAAAACAAGTCATAAAAGAGGTCCAGACGTCAATTTTTTTTTTCGAGAAGACAGAAAACAGAAGGAAAAAGGGGAAGAAAGAGTAATTATTTAGGGTGTGTTTGGTAAGTTAGAAAATAATTTCTTGGAAAATAAATGAGTTTTTTACTTATTTTTTAATATTTGATAAGTAATTTTTTTTTATCCCAATAGTATTTATATGTATCTAGCAAAATACTATAAGGGTGAGAGGTGGGGGCTTGAGGGTGGCATGGGGGGTTGTCAAGGGATGGGATTTGGGGCGTTGGGTGGGTGAGGAAAAGACGATGAAATTGGGTTGAGATACCCTCCAGTAACCTTTTCTTGAAGTTTTCCTCAATAGGACTAACGGTAATATCTTAAATTTTTGGGCTAAGATTTAAATCGTTCTATGTATGTGGATAGATCCAAAACCGATGAATTTTAATTATACATAGGTGTTAGGATCAATTCATTAGTGTGAGAAGTGCATTCAATATGAATTAAAGCCATAAGAAACCTCTAGCACAAAGTTGAGTTGAGGACCTTCCTACCGATTAAGTATTTGTATAAGTGTTACGTTCGTTTTCGAAAATTCAAAAACTAGTTCGTAGTTTAAAGAGAGTCTCCACTTAATTTTTAGGAAAATTAAGAAACCATTTTAAAAGGTAATTTTGAAAATAAAACCTTTTATTTAAAACCAGAGTCTAGGTAAGGGTTCAAGTTAAACTCGAAAGAAGGTGTTAGGCACTTTTGAAAATTCACAAAGTGTGATTCCTGACGGATTTAAAATATTTGGCTACAACCTTAAAAATTCTTTAAGTTATTTTAAGAAAAATCTTGAAGTTCATTTGAAAAATCTTATTTAAAATGGATAGAATTTATTAAGACTTATCCATTTATTTTATTCCAAATTAATGAAATAAACTAAAATGTCAAAGTTTCAATATAGTTCTAATTTTAACAATATTATCTGAATTAAGAGTTTAAGTTAAATTGTTAACCCAACTTCTTAAATGTGGATTTTGAGCTACTTAATGACTATGAAGGGACATAAAAAATTCCCCAAGTCATTCTACGAGCTTAAATTTGCCTAAATTAAATCGCATTTGATAAGCACTTGTGCGGATAAAATATTTTAATATAAGGAAAACCAAAATGAATTCGAAATAGCTCCACGGGGATTCCTCCAAGTTAAATAAAATGTTAGTATTCACATAGGTGTAACATAATAAACATAAAGGTAAGACAATAAGGAAATCAAAATCTGGGTTTTTAACCCAAACTGTGGCATTTAGAGCTACTACTGCGATCATCATTAACTTAATCCATTTGAATTGCTGCTACTGCCGAATGGGTGAGATTTTGAGCCCATTTTCTTGCTTTATTGCTGCTGAATATTTCAGGCATTTGACCTTATATTTGCTTCCATTCTCGATGATTTGGAGAGGTTGACTCGAAGAAGATCGAATGCAAGGGAATGAGGAGTTCATTTGAACTCGTCGGGTTGTATGCATAGAAAGATATAAATAAGTTTTTGTTTCCATGTTATGCAAATTAGTACTTCACATATGATGAAAGGAAGCAAATATATAACAACTACCCAAAAACACTATCCAAACAATAAGCTAAGCAAAGGTATCTTTATTTAATTTGAATAACTGGAAAGAAAAGAAACATAGGAGCAGGTCATTAGTATAGTAGTCATGGAGGAAAGGAATTGAATAAGTATTTATACTTCTTATTATCACACAAAAGGAAAACTTCAGGGATCTATTCATGATTTGAATGTAGGAACTAGGATTAATTCATCAATAACATGTAATAGCAAAGGAAGGAAATTGGACACAATTCATGAAAATAGCTACTGAACTTGAGCGTTAATGCTAAACTTAGAATAAATTCAGAAACCTTATGTCTAATATTCAAAAGATTCTTTCCAAGACATAAATTTTGCTTAGAGCTCGATTAGTCACTATTCAGACAACACTGAATAGATTTATTTTAAGCCATTGGCAATTAGTACCACTAATAACATTCCTATTTTTTCGCTACAGAGAATGATCAGGCATTTTAGAAGAAGGGATGGATCGTGGAAGAATACAAGGAATTTCCAGATTCGAATTTACGCAGCCATAAACAAAAATTACAAAATAAATAAGGAAAAAACTACTAAAAAAGCATGTTTCCAGATCATTTACTGTCCAGATTCAAAGAACAACTTTTATGGCCTTACGATATCAGTTCTTAGACATGATTGTTGTACTACCAAAAGTGCAGTTAATACCATACATTTCTATAGCATGATCTAAACCATAGAGCTTGAAAGAGGTGAAAGAAAAGCTATTATAAAACTTTACTTTGTTTCTTGAATCAAGACTCCGAGGAAGACTACAAAGTAATCCTCAAAGCTTCTTTCTTTCTCAAATGGGTTCTGCTTAGTATCGTGAACTAAAAGAACCCCTAAGAGAACATTGGGCTGCGAATACGTTCAAATCACTACACCCATGGAAGTAGCACAATCAAACTCGATCATCAAAGTCATACGAACAAGTTGTTTATACAAATTCTAACAAAAAAACAATCATCTCAAGTCATCAAGCTTAAAGCTTTCTAATACACACTAGTTTCAACAATCATATTCCCAAGATTTCTTTAACACTAAAATATACGAGCATCTTTAGCAGAACAATTTCAAGCTTTTAGCAACATCAAAACACATATTTTCATACAAGACCGGCGGCCCAAAAAATCACGAAATTTTGTAATAATAGTAAAATCTCACACTATAACACTCAAACGTGAAAGAAAGCATGCAAAAAATGAAACATTTACCTATTTCTGGGCAGCGAACTTAGACAACGAGCTTCGATTGGAATTCTCCAACACACTGCCGAAATCCGATTGATTTTGATGGAATCGAAAAGATATTTTAAGTGTGTGTTCATCTCTACAACTCTTGGTTCTATGAGCCAGATAATGACTCTCCAAAAGACTCAAAGAATTCCCCAAAAGCCAGCCCTTAACAATGAAAAGAGAGGGTCAATTTATAGGAGAAATTGGGGTAAAAGAGGGGGGGGGGGGGGGCAGACAGTTTTCTGGGAATAACACTTGGGAAATTTCAAATTTCAAACCCAAATTCATCATTACCCAGATAAAATCAGCCACGTATGTACGAATTCGTACACAAAATGGGAAAAATTGAGGATAATCTGCCGAGGTTTTTGGGATGGAGGATACCTGGGTCTTGTAGAACCTTCCAAGTTCTGCCAGCTCACGAAAATTGTACAAGGACGGAGATGGAGGGACTTTTAACGGAGAAGGCATCGTGTTAACGGTGTTGTGTCATCGCTTGAGTTCTGGGTTTGTTTGTTAGGAGAAGAACGAAGGAGAAGAAAGGGAGGGGAGAGAAAATTGTGTGCGCGTGATAGTATAGGTGCGGTCTTTCTGAGGGATTTTTAGGGGAATGGGGCGCGTGTGGTTTAAGAGGGAATATACGTGTGTATATATATTTGCTGATAAGGATATAGAGGAGTATAGGGGTGTGTTGACGAGGGAGTGGGCCGGGTCTTGCAGTGGAATTGGGCCAAATTGGTCCGAATATGATATAAAATATGGCCCAAAATATAAGATTAACAAGAATGGCCAGAATTGTATTGAATTCATAGCCAAATTAACTTAATTGACGGAAATGTACACAATTGAAATATAATTAAGATAAATTTTTCATCTAATTAATCAATCAAGCTTCTTAACATAACAAAGTAAAATAATTAATTCATAAAATAGACTAATTATATTATTTAGACTATAGCTTAATCGATTTTGATAAAATGAAACACTAACTCAATTAAACACTTGTTTTATATAAAAGATGATTTTTCAAATAAATATTGAAATCACGTATAATCTATATATTATGCGATATGGAAATACATTTCTTTTATTGTAAAAATGACAAAAGTTGCCTTGAAAATATTTTTAATTTTGTAAAAAATAACATTTTAAGTTGTTAAAATTGAAGAAGCTCGAATAATTAACTAAAATTGTGAAAGGCCAAAATTGGGTGTCAACATCTGCCCCTCCCTTTGGCTAAGGTGGATGTAAGGAACCCTAGGCAAAGGGAGTTGAGGATCTCAATTTTGTTTGACCACAAATCTATCTTTCAGAAGCGATTGGTTTAGCACAAAGTTCAAAGAATCATGACCGGACTTTGGAATCGGGTGTTCTACGTATCTCAGGTTATATGAGAATTCAGACCACTTGTAGTTCAAGACGTTTAATTTTACACATGACTTTCAAAGAATTCAAAAGCTATCCCGGTTTCTGATTAAGGAGAGATTGGAAAGCTGGGGGGGTAAGAGGATTGGGGAGAGTTTGAAATGTAGCCGAGTTTTCAATATAGAGCCCGCCTACATATCCCAACACTCAAGGAATCAGGCTGCTTATAGTTCGACCCAATCGGTTGAAAAGGTGATCTTTACGCTAAGACAATCTTTTGCTCAAAATGAGTGACAAATGAGTCGAGTTATGAAAAGGAGGCTTGTAATTGTCTCAATAATAAATGTGGAGCCCTCACATTCATAGATAAGAGCTACATGGATATAACTTCCAAAACTCTAAGTGCATTGTCACACGGATTTGAAAAAGTGATGGATATTACTTTCAGTGTGAGTCAAAATTACCCTGAAAGCGAAACTAAAAACTAGAAGTTTGATAAAATAAAAGGAATAACCCACATGCCTTCTCAGAGGGGTGTGGCTTGATTGTGGTGAAAGTCAATCCTCAGCTCGCGTCCAAAGAGTTTGATATTTTTCACGACCCGATTTCTCGGCCATGATGGCACCTACAACCCCCCAGTAGGGGAACCAATTCCCGTAGCCCAGGACAGTTAGTAATGGGCTACTATCTAACAAATAAGCGGGAGGGTAGTTTAATAAGCAAAAGTGAGGGAACAAGACGAAGAGAATAGATAACAGGGATATATATATATATATATATATATATATATATACATATGCGGAAACTAAACCAAACCCAAGACCTGGTATCATAGTATAGAGCCAAAACTACATACATGGAGTGCAAACGATCCAAAACAATATATACAGATGTCTCTAAATGGTAATAGAGTACATAAAGCAAAAGATAAACTAATGTTAAGCTCCGATCGCCAAGTGATCACCCTCAGTCCCCAACAGATCTCCAAGCACGAATCACAGCGATCTAACGGCGATGGCCCACGCTAGGATCTGCACCCAAAGATGCAGGGGGAGGGTAGGGTGAGCATCAAATGCGAAGCATAAGGTACCCAATAGGTATCATAGGCCGACTGGGCACATATAAGATAAAAGCGTAGTAACAGACAGAATAGAAGCAATCAGTCACAGAAAATCAATGAAAGGTACACAGGAACTAGCCCAGAGGGAAATCAACAGAACCACATGTGAGGCCAGCATGCCGAATATATACACCATAGCCACAGGTGAAAGTAAGAAATAACGCACCTGGGGACCTTGCAATAACAGTGTATACATAATAAGTTTACGAAATGGACGGTATACCGGTAACCTCAAGTGTAAGAAGAGAGAAAGAGTAATGATAGGCATGCTCAGAGACATGAATCAAACTCAACTAATCATATCAATCTCAATCCAGAAACTAACAGTTTAGCAGTAACCAATTTCATTCTTAACCGTAACAGGGAATAATTCTGTAAGTAAATAGCAAGAGTCTACCTACAGTCCCCCGGCCGCCCATACAACCGAGGAACACAAACAAGTGAAAACAAACCCTCCGGCATCCCATACTACCGGAGCGTACAATCAATAAACAACAAACAAGGGTGGAGCCTCAAACAATGAATGATATGATGCATGAAGATCTCAAGTGAAATGGTATCCCTGTATGTACCTCCTCCGGTGCCGATCCGGCCCAGCAGGTAGGTTCCATGGAAGGACACTGCCCGTATACCTCTACTCCACCGTATACCCTTCCTCCTGCACACACAGCCCGCAGCCCCAGGCCCGGATGGCAAGGTCCATGGAGGTCCCTGACTCCATACTAAAACTCAGTACCAAAACATGTCGTCCGGAAGCAAGTCCGGGTTCAAGATAGAGACCCAGTCTCTAATATGCATGCCCAGACCCTGTCCAGGAATAAAGTAGTAGGAAAATATCTCAAAAACCCCTCCAAGGGTGCCTGGGCATAACCGGGTCTAAACAGTAGAAAGTCGTCTCAGGTGCTCGGTCCGACCGAGGCTAAAATTATCTCAAGTAGCAAGAAAACTCAACTAGCACCCCGGCCCTGCCGAGTCTAGCGTTAATCGTAAAACTGGTGATTTAAAACATAATTTTACTTTCTTTTACCCAGGAATATTCACAAGTTAAATCAAACCATTTACAAATCATTTTCATCAAAAACGGGCCCCAGGGGCCATGCAAGGTTTAGAAAATAGTGTCAGTAGGCCCGAAGCCCAAACCGTAGTAAAACATGGATAAAACCTCTTTATATGCATGTAAATAGTATGATCAAACACAATAGCTGCCCAGCAGCTCACAATCAACCTATTGACCCTGCACAGGCCCACAGCTACTCAGCAAGCATAACCAGCCTAGAAGGATAATTCTATGCCCGGGACTCGCGGACATTCCCAAAATCCCACCTTCTATATTCCAGAGTCAACAAGGTCTCACAGGACCACAAGGGTAAATAAAATATATCGGCAAGTAGTACATGCAATGGATGAACAAAAGTAGGCGGACATAAATAAAGCGGTCGAGGTCTGTGGTACCAACCTAATAAACCAACCCAAGGATGCCCATTAATACAATTTTATCCTATATATGCGGAGTCTAGGGAAAATAAATCGTAACCTACCTGTCGTCCGATGACAAGCTCGAACCTCTCCGAAAAGAAGCTCCGAAACGAAATCAAACTTGAACTCGAATAACTTGGTGCGAATTATTGATTTCTTTTAGCAACGGAATAATACAGAACAATATATATATATATTATTTACCAGACTTGTCTCCCCCGAAAATATGCAAATATGTGGTAAGTTATAAAACATATATCTAACTATCCTTAATGAAAATTGAATACAGGGGTTAGTTGCTATTATCCATCCAATAAAGGATGTTTGGATGGAATGGGTAAGGTTGCTCACCATTTGTTAAATTGTGACATGTGGTAGGTCTTTAAAAGTGAATTGTTGCCACTTTTCAACATAAACATGCTGGGCACTCCCTTCACTTCCACGTGGAAGTGGAGGTGGCACACCACAAGATCTTTATCCCGTTATATATATATATTCGGGTATTGCGTAGGTTCATGGTAAAATAAATATATCTTTTTGAATATATCATAATGAATAGAAAATTATTTCAAACAAAACCTACTATATCATAATAATAATTTTTAATATAACTAAGTTTACTATCTCCGTTAAAATATTATAATGTATAAAAACCTTATAAAATAAGTACATACTCAATTATATCATAATAAAAGTATTTTTCATAGACCTTTAAAATACTTTAAAAAGGTAATAAAAAATATAACTTTAAAATAAAATATTTTCAAATATACGCGCGATGCCAATAAAATTCTTAAATTTAGGTTCGCAATTCACCATCGCACGATTTTGATACTCAAGAACTCTCTTGGAATCCTCCCTTGTGTTTTCTCACTGTTTCAGAACTGAAATGGCGTTTTAAAACGTGAAGTTGAGGCTTTAAATCGATTTTGACCCGACCCGGTTCGCAACCCAGTTTCTGCCAGACAGTCCGCGGTAAAACAGTCATAACTTTTTACTCCGAAATCAGTTGGACGTGAGGTTTTGTGCGTTCGAAACTAGACTCGTAGACCTTCGATTTGGTATTTCGGGGGACTTTTAACTCTTTATATATTGAGAGTAAAGCTCTGAGACATTTTACCCAAAGTTCAGAAAATTTATTAAAGAAACTTACGATAACTTTTGCCGACTTGCTTGACTTCAAAACTTATCATACGACCAAACAAATGGACTTGGCACCGAAATACCAGTCCCGTCAAGCCTTAAATGACTTGGGGCCGCTACAAACTCTAACAGTACAAGGAGAACGTATACGTGGAAATGACTGGAAGGGTCATTACATCATCCACTACTAAAAAGGATTTTCGTCCTCGAAAGTCAAGGTCAAGGGGGTACCTGAAGGCTTAAGCAGCTGCGGATACTGAGCCCGCATATCTCTCTCGGTCTCCCAGGTAGCCTCCTTGACTGGACGGTGCCTCCACTGAACCTTAACAACCGGGATCTCTCGAGACCTCAATCTCCTGACATCTCTTGCCAAAATAGTTGTCGGCTCCTCAACAAAGGCTAAACCCTCACCCAACTGAACTGAATCCCACTGCAACACATGAGACTCATCTGGGACATACCGACGCAACATCGAAACATGAAATACAGGATGTATATCTGAAAACATCGGAGACAAGGCTAACTGATAGGCAAAGCTACCAACCCTCTAAAGAATCTCAAACAGCCCAATATATTGGGGCTAAGCTTGCCCCGCCTACAAAATCTCATCACGCCCTTCATGGGCGATACACAGAGAAACACCAAGTCACCGACACTAAACTCCAAGGCACGAAGCCTACGATCAGCATAACTCTTCTGCCTGCTCTGAGCTGCCTGAAGTCTGTCCTGAATCGCTCAGAACACAAAGGCGACTATCAAACCTCAGAACCCCATCTGAATCTAGAGTAGCCCGACTGGTCTCACCCTCAACAACCCGATCACCAAGGTCACACAACTGCTGATCCTCAAACTGATGGCTCTGAATCTGATCAATCAAAGTAGAACGAACCTCAACACTGGCGAGAACTCTGCTAGGATCCGACAAGTCAAGCCTGACCAAACGGTTAGCCAAGGACTGGATGTCCAAGGCCAACGGTCACTCTGAAACTGAGAGAGAAGCTAGGCTACCCCTACTCATTGCCTTCCGGCTCAAGGCATCCGCTACCACATTTGCCTTGCCCGGATGATACAGAATAGTGAGTCATAGTCCTTCAGTAACTCGACCTATCTCCTCTGTCTGGAGTTCAACTCTCGCTGACTCGTGATATACTGCAGACTACGGTGATCGGTGAAGATCTCACAGTGAACTCCATATAGGTAATGCCTCCAGATCTTGAGCGCAAAAACTACTGCCGCCAACTCTAAGTCATGAGTGGGGTAGTTTCCCTCGTGGACCTTAAGCTGCCTCGATGCATATGCTATTACTCGACCCTGCTGCATCAACACACAACCTAGACCAACCCCAGAAGCATCACAGTACACGGAGAAGCTCTGACCCTCAACCGGCAAAGTCAAAACTGGAGCTGAAGTCAGGGCCTTAAGCCTCTGGAAGCTATCCTCACACTGATCCGACCACTGAAATGGGACATACTTCCTAGTCAGCATAGTCAAGGGTGCTGCTATGGAAGAAAATCCCTCAAATAACCGTCTGTAGTAACCTGCTAACCCAATAAAGCTGCGGACCTCAGTAGCAGTAGTAAGTCTAGGCTAATCACAAACCGCAGAAATCTTTCCCGGGTCAACCCTAATCACATCCTTAGACACCACGTGCCCTAGGAATGCAACTGACTCAAGCCAAAACTCGCACTTTGAGAACTTGGCATAAAGCCGATGATCTCTCAAAGTCTGGAGTATAACCCTCAAGTGCTTGCTCATGCTCATCTCTACTACGCGAGTATACCAAGATGTCGTCTATAAAAACTATCACAAATGAGTCCAAATACGGCCAAGAACCCTGTGCATCAAGTTCATAAAGGCTGCGGGGGCATTAGTCAACCCAAAAGACATCACCAGGAACTCATAATGGCCATAACGTGTCCTGAATGCTGTCTTAAGGATGTCCTCCGCCCTAATCCTCAACTGATGGTAGCCAGACCTCAAATCAATCTTTGAAAACACGACTGAACCCTGAAGCTGGTCAAACAAATCATCAATCCTCGGCATCGGATACCTATTCTTCACTGTCACCCTATTCAGCTGCCGATAATCAATACACATGCACATCGACCCATCCTTCTTCTTCACGAAGAGAACAGGAGCACCCCAAGGTGACACACTAGGTCTAATAAACCCCTTAGCTAACAGATCCTGGACCTGCTCCTTAAGCTCCCTCAACTCAGCAGGAGCCATACGGTAAGGAGAAATAGAAATGGGCCTAGTGCCCGGCTCTAGCTCAATAGCAAAATCAATATCTCTCTCAGGTGGAAGGCCTGAAAGGTCGGTAGGAAACACATCGAGGAAGTCTCTAACCACAGGAACAGACTCAGGAGAAGTGGGGTCAACACTAATATCTCGGACATATGCTAGATAAGCTAAACACCCACGGGAAATCAACTTCCTAGCTCGAAGAAAAGAGATGATCCCAGATGGTGCATGGCTAACAGAACCCTGCCACACAACCGGGGATACACCGGGCATAGCTATGGTAATGGTCTTGGCATAACAATCCAAAACCACACGGTGAGGGGATAACCAGTCTATGCCCAGTATCACATCAAAATCTAGCATATCAAGAATCATCAAATCACTCCAAGTCTCTGAATCACCAATAGATAGCATACAAGATCTCACAATCCGATCCACTACTAAAGAATCTCCTACTGGGGTCGAAACAGAAACAGGAACAGATAATGACTCACTAGCCAACCCCAAACAAGGCACAAAGTAGGAAGATACATATGAACAAGTGGATCCAGGATCAAATAAAGCCATAGCAGACTGATGGCACACATAAATCGTACCTGTAATCACAGCATCTGAGGCCTCTGCCTCTAGTCTCCTAGGGACTGCGTAAAGATGATGACGACCTCCACCTGCCCGACCGCCATCCCTACGACCTGCTCTGCCGCGCGGAGCACCACCTCTACTCTGACGACCACCCCCTCTAGACGGGGGCTGAACTGCTCCTAAAGGCTCGGCCAACTGAACTGTACCCTACTGAGGGCAGTCTCTAGCAAAATGACCAATCACACCATAAGTAAAATAAGCCCCTGGCGGCCTACTCGGTCGAGATGAACTAGCAGATCCCGTATAACCACCACGGCCTGATGCCCCAGAAACTGTACCCCTCGAAGACTGGCCGCCATAGCCCTGGTGGTTGCTCTGACCCTGCTCGAACTGGGTACTACCGAAAGTCTGAAGGGAAGCCTGAACCGGTCGACTGGACTGACCCTGGTGCTGCTGCGGCTGATAACTCCGGCTCCACTGGCCAGGACCTCTACCACCATATCTGGAACCACTGTAGACACCCTGATGTTGAGGCCTCTTATCTCTGGACCCCTGATCATGTCGCTGTAAGTCCTCCACTGTACGGGCATAGTCTACGATAGCCTAAAATGACCGACCACCGGCAATCAATATCTCAGCTGCCTGCCTGATCTTTGGCCTCAAACCCCATACAAATCTGCGAATCCTATCTGCCTCGGTAGGAATGATCATAGCTCCGAACGGTGCTAGCTGATGAAAACGGGTCTCATACTCTGAGACAGTCATAGACCCCTGCATAAGGTGAGTAAACTGCTCCCTGCGACGCTCACGATCACTCTGAGGTAGGAACTTGGCCATAAAGGCCTCATAAAACTCAGACCAGGTCAAAGGAGGTGACGATGGTGGTCTACAAGCAACATGAGCCCTCCACCATAACTTCGTTGGGCCCCCTAACTGATAGGTAGTATAACCAACCCCGTGAGTCTCCAACAAACCCAAATGATGCAACATCTCCTCACATGTAGTAATAAAGTCATGTGGATCCTGTCCAGAAGTACCAGCAAACCTCAGAGGTGCTAACCTCAAAAACCTACCCAACGCCTTCTGCTCTGACTCTGTCATAGCTGGGCGAGGAGCAAGAGGCTGTGCAACAGATGGAACCAGAATGACCTCCGCACGGGGAGACATAGTAGCAGGCTGCGATCCTAAGCTCTGTGCACCCACGGCAACCCCCTGAGTGGATGTGTGCGCTACCTCAGAAGGCCGCTCTCCAATCACACCCAAAAGCTGTAATAGTAATCCCCGAATATCTGGAGACTGAGCTGCGGCTTGAGCTGGCACAGAAGTGGCACTGGAGCTGGTACTAGAGCTGGTGCTGGAGCTGGTACTGGAGCTGGTACCGGAGCTGGTGGTACCTGGGCTGCCCCCTGATCCACATGCTGCTCGGGCTCTATCTTTACTCTAGCAGCTCTAGCAGGTGCCACTGCTCGAGGGCATCCTCGACCCTTTGCTGGAGTGGGAGGCTCGTCTCCGCGTGATGCCGATGATTTCGTACAAACCATCTGCGGAAGGATGAAGTAGAACAAATGAGATTTCCAAAAACTTCAAGGGTTCCACGCACGACACAGAAGCAAGGAAAGAGTCAAATTTCTAAAATGTCACTGTAGCCTCCAAAAGATTGAGTACGAACGTCTTCGCCCTGATCCGCAGGACTCTACTAGACATTGGCTCCTATACCGATGACACCGGTGAACCTAAAGCTCTGATACCAAGTTCTCACGACCCGATTTCTCGGTCATGATTGCACCTACAACCCCCCAGTAGGCGAACCAATTCCCGTAGCCCAGGACAGTTAGTAATGGGCTACTATCTAACAAATAAGCGAGAGGGTAGTTTAATAAGCAAAATTGAAGGAACAAGACGAAGAGAATAGATAACAGGGATATATATATATATACATATGCGGAAACTAAACCAAACCCCAAGACCTGGTATCATAGTATAGAGCCAAAAATACATACATGGAGTGCAAACGATCTAAAACGATATATACAGATGTCTCTGAATGGTAATAGAGTACATAAAGCAAAAGATAAACTAAAGCTAAGCTCCGATCACCAAGAGCTCACCCTCAGTCTGAAGTAGTCCCTAACATATCTCGAAGCACGAATCACAGCGATCTAACGGCGATGGCCCACGCTAGGATCTGCACCCAAAGATGCAGGGGGGTAGGGTGATCACCAAATGCGAAGCATAAGGTACCCAGTAGGTATCATAGGCCGACTTGGCACATATAAGATAAAAGCATAGTAACAGACAAAATAGAAGCAAGCAGTCACAGAAAATCAACGAAAGGTACACAGGAACTAGCCCAGAGGGAAATCAATAGAACCACATGTGAGGCAAGCAAGCCGAATATATACACGATAGGCACATGTGAAAGTAAGAAATAACGCACCTGGGGTCCTTGCAATAACAGTGTATACATAATAAGTTTATGAAATGGACGGTATAAGGGTAACCTCAAGTGTAAGAAGAGAGAAAGAGTAATGATAGGCATGCTCAGAGACATGAATCAAACTCAACTAATCATATCAATCTCAATCCAGAAACTAACAGTTTAGCAGTAACCAATTTCATTCTTAACCGTAACAGGGAATAATTCTGTAAGTAAATAGCAAGAGTCTACCTACAGTCCCCTGGCCGCCCATACAACCGAGGAATACAAATAAGTGAAAACAAACCCTTCGGCATCCCATACTACCAGAGCGTACAATCAATAAACAACACACAAGGGTGGAGCCTCAAACAATGAATGATATGATGCATGAAGATCTCAAGTGAAATGGTATCCCTGTATGTACCTCCTCCGCTGCCGATCAGGCCCAGCAAGTAGGTTCCATGGAAGGACACTACCCGTATACCTCTACTCCACCGTATACCCTTCCTCCGGCACACGCAGCCCGCAGCCCCAGGCCCGGATGGCAAGGTCCATGGAGGTCCCTGACCCCATACTAAAACTCAGTACCAAAACATGTCGTCCGGAAGCAAGTCCGGGTTCAAGATAGAGACCCAGTCTCTAATATGCATGCCCAGACCCTGTCCAGGACTAAAGTAGTAGGAAAATATCTCAAAAACCCCTCCAAGGGTGCCCCGGCATAACCGGGTCTAAACAGTAGAAAGTCATCTCAGGTGCTCGGTCCGACCGAGGCTAAAATTATCTCAAGTAGCAAGAAAACTCAACTAGCACCCCGGCCCTGCCGAGTCTAGCGTTAATCGTAAAACTGGTGATTTAAAACATAATTTTACTTTCTTTTAGCCAGGAATATT